>AWWV01015765.1:0-33397 GCA_001974805.1 Corchorus capsularis | reverse complement strand
AATTTAACAATTATAAATTTAGAGGATTAAAAGTAATAATTAAGACTATAAGGTTAATATTAGTTAAATGGTACTGTCTTTTTGACAGGCGTTGTAGGTTTTTCACGCCCCGACCCGAAAGTCGAGTACGGACAACCGCCATGTTGCCTTGAAACACGTGCCGGCCGGTCACGCGCTCCAAGGCTCCATGAAGTGTCAATACCAGATCAAAAAGACAAAATACAAATATAGTATAAATTTGAAACACAGAAGTTTCCAAATCAGAATAAAAGCGGAATGGTTAAAAAAGAGAAAAATAGTAAAACACTCCGACATTTAAAATCGAAAAATTGATTACAAAAAGAGAAATCAACAAACTAAAAGTAAAACGAAAGCGAGGAGTGTAAGATAACAAGAAACCAAGATAACTGTCAGTGGGACCCGTATCTGTAGACACCCACTTAACTAGCATTAGGATCACCTAAGATTACTTTGGCTGTTTTGCATGTAGGGCATTCAGTAATTTTATTTTTCTAAGGCGTCTGGGTAGGTTTTTAGCTCGTAGCTAGCACAAGGAAAAATAATTGATGTAGCAAGTTCTTAATATGTGGTTATCAATAGCCTTCAAGATTTATAAACCCAAAAAGATTTTCCTTTCAGTATTATAGTACACAAGCATATGTTATTTTAATTAGAATATTTCCATGAGATGATAGACAAACAGCATAATGGAAATAGAATTTCATAGGTGTCCTCCGTTTTAGCCTAATATACATCTATATATATATATATATGTATGTATGTATATTCTTTCAAGGGGCATGTGCTCCAAACGTTTTTCTTGTGGGCTTGTTTCTTCATTTGGCTTCCCGTTGGGCCTCCTTGTTTGGTTTATGCATTTGTCTTGGATCACATAGGGTTAAGGCCCATTCTCTATACTCATCACCATTATTACATATAAGAGGAAGTTACAAAAGGAATGGTAAGTAACAGACAATAAATGGATTATTTTTGTACATTTTTTTTCATTAGCATATAGACATATACATACTTACAAGGAAAACCCATAATGCAAAAATATATTTATTATTCTCCTGTACATTTTCATAATAGAAAGACCTAAACTATATAGCTCGTTTGTCCACTTCAAAATGCTTTGTTCTCCACTTCAGAATGATCTTTGCAATTGGATACCAGTTTCCTCCCAAGGATGGAGTCCATCACCTGCAGAATGAAATGAGAACAAATTAAGGAAATAAAAGCATGCACATTTTTCCTTTTCCCATTTCAGCATGCAGCATTCCATAGTTACATGGCATCTTTAGACATTATGCATTTTAACACAATTAGTAGTTGAGACATATAGGGCTGCATTACATCAATTTGTTTGACAAGATCACGACATATAAAGGTTGTGTCAGTAGCTCACTCACACACACGGCACAAGTATCTTACATTGATATTGAGCTTAATTTCAGATTCAATTGTCACCATGACTCTCATCAGGAACAAAATGAACAGCATATAAATAAGCATGCCATAGCAAAAAGAAAAGTCAAAATAGGCAAAGTGTATCACAATACAGCATTCATCATAACAGAGTGGCATTCATTCATTCTCAAAAGACACTCTCGATCATAAAGCCCTTATCAGCAAGCACCATTCACCCAATTAACATATGAATCTAGTAGATTATGGCAAGTGAGAGGAGCCAAATCAGCAAGGCAGTGAGTAAAAAGAGGAGAGCATTGTTACTTCAAAAGAGTCAAAAGGTTAAGGCATGAACATTTACCAACATGGCACCCTCCAATTGGGTCTTTTGGTCCACCTCAGCAGCTTATAGACAAAAAGAAGACCACATCAGCAACTTTAACAAGCCAAATTAAAATGGAAAATCACGTGACCGATAAAATGGTAGGGGCAAGGAATTGAATCGTACCTAGAAAATATGACCTAGCTATGGAGAATGCAGAAAAAAGGAAGGAATTATACCCATTTGCCCTGACTCATAGTATGCATCAGAAACAACTGAAAACAGACAAAAACAGGGTCAATTGAGTGAAATCGAGCCAAAATTTTAAAGCCATTAGATCAAGAATAAACTGACGGTGGAAATAAAAAACTAGGGAGGATTAAATACCTTATTTTCTTCAAAAATCAGCAGGGGGTTTTTTTTGGAAAAAAAAAACGAGAACGGCGACTAGGGTTTTAGACTAAAAATTCTTGGGGTTTTGAGGCTTCCAAAATTAGGGTTCATAGGAGATTTATTTGGTCCCAAAATACAAAAAAATTAGGAAAATAGATCAAGTTAGAGAAAGTGGGTACCTTTCTGAGTTGAGTGTCGTTTGAATCCCCAATCTCTCGAGTCTTCCTTGTCCCCATTGCTTCACTTCACAGAAGAGTTTAAGACGCTTTGCAGTTTCGGGTAGGGTAGATTTTATCGAGCTTTAGGTATTAGAGGCTTGGGTCTTGATCGTTTGAAGGAAAATGTGTAATCTTTAGTCTGTTGGAGGGTGTCGGACGCGTCAACGGTGGTTCCTCGTGGCAGAGGCGGCACTGCGTTTTTGAAGGAGGAGGAAGGTTTCGAAGAAGGAAGGAAAAGAGGGAGAAGGAAAAAGAGTAGGCTGTTAGGGTTTAGTACCCAAAAAGTTTCGGCTTTTTCGTTAATTCTGTGAGTTTCTTTTCAATTTAGTTCCTGCTGCATGGTTTAAATTCTTTCTCCTCTCCGATTCAGTCCTTGATGTGTGATGTTTGGGTCTGATTTCGCCTGTTATTTGCGATTTGATGCTATTTAGCCCCTGCAGCTTAGAATTTGATGCCATTCACCCCTCATAGTTTAGTTTTTAAGTAAATCTGGTACAAAGTTTAAGCTTTTAAGTAATTTGTATATAAAGATTGAATTTTTAAGTAAAAGATTGAATTTTTAAAGTGATTTGTAAATAAAAGTGGGATTTTTAATTAGAAGATGAATCTTTCAAGTAATTTGTAAATAGAGATGAATTTTTAATTGAAAGATTAAGCTTTTAAGTAATTTGTAAATAAAGATTGAATTTTTAAGTGAAAGATTAAATCTTTTAAGTAATTTGTGAATAAAGATTGAATTTTTAATTGAAAGATTAAGCTTTTAAGTAAGTTTGTAAAATAAAAAATGTAATCTTTGATTAAAAGATTGAACTTTTAAGTAATTTTTGTAAATAAAGATTAAATCTTTTAAGTAAAAGATGAAATCTTTGAATAATGTGAAATAAAAATGAAATCTTTAGAGCAGAATTCGGCCTTTAGTCTATGATTTGTGAGTAGCTTTAATTCAAGTTAAGTTCTTAGTTTCTTAGATTATGAATACTTTTAAGAAAAATGAAAAGTGTTAGTTAAGCATCCACATTCACGTTTATTTTTCATAAGTTGTTGCAAGTTACTATGAGCATTTGAGATCAATTAAAGTGACTCCCGTGATGGGAAAGGCGGGCGGCTTATTCATGCGTGTCTAAGTTTGCTCGCCTTCTCCCGGAGGCTTGGAAATGCCCGGAGACCGTTTACCATTTATTGGGAGGCGATCAAAGGCGTTCCTCGTATAATTAATGGGTAATTAAAATTGAAATCGGATTTACATGCATCATGTGCATCCATGCATTGCAAGACTAAATCCAGTGATTAATCAAAGATTAAAACTTAAAAGAGATCGAGATCAAGACTTAGGAAGTAAGAAAAGGTGAATCAGTAATAAGTAACTTAATTCAGGGCAATTAAGTAAGTCAGTGAATAACTTAATTCAGGGTAATTAAGTAAGTCAGCAACTTAATTCAGGGTAATTAAGTAAGTAAAAGGTAACTTAATTCAGGGTAATTAAGTCAGTGAATAACTTAATTCAGGGTAATTAAGTCTGTGAATAACTTAATTCAGGGTAATTAAGTAAGTCAGCAACTTAATTCAGGGTAATTAAGTATAAAAGGTAACTTAATTCAGCGTAATTAAGTCAGTAAGTAGCTTAATTCAGGGTAATTAAGTAAAGTCAGTTAGTAACTTAGTTCAGGGAAATTAAGTAAGGTAGTAACTTAATTCAGGGTAATTAAGCAATGCAGTAATCAACTTAATTCAGGGTAATTAAGCAAGTCAATAATCGACTGAATTCAGGGTAATAAAGTGAGTTAGTAATCAACTTTAATTCAAGGTAATTAAGTGAGTTAATAACTAACTTAATTCAGGGTAATTAAGTAGTAACTTAATTCAGGGTAATTAAGTGAGTCGATAATCAACTTAATTCAGGGTAATTAAGTGAGTCGATAATCAACTTAATTCAGGGTAATTAAGTGAGTTAGTAATCAACTTTAATTCAGGGTAATTAAGTGAGTTAATGAGTAAATTAATTCAGGGTAATTAAGTAGTTCAATAAGTAACTTAATTCAGGGTAATTAAGTTTAGTAAGAAGCAGAGATTAGGGAAAATAAAATGGCTTAATTCAGGGTGATTGAATCAGTTAAAAATCACAGAAAGATAATCAGTAATAAGGGCTTAATTCAGGGTAATTAAGTCAATTAAAAAAACAAAAAGAGAATTAGTTGCTAACAAAATGAAAAAAAGAAAGAATAAAAAACCTTTTCAAAAATTAAAAAGAGTTTGTGCTTGCATTTGTTCTCTTTGGTTTTTCGAAAAACAAAAATCAATTAATCAAAAAGAGTCTTTTTTCTCAAAGTTTTCAAAAGAAGGGAGAGTTCCCACTAGTTTTAGTTTCTAGTTTAGTGATCGAAAGAGAGAGTTCCCACTAGTTTTAATTCCTAGTTTAGTGGTCGGAAGGGAGAGTTCCCATCCAGTTTCTTTTACAAAATGGGAAGGTTCCCGTCAAACTGTTTTCCTTCAAAAAAAAAAAAGAGAGAGTCGTTTTAAAGGTAAGTTTTAAAGAAAATCCTCTCATGAGGAACTCAAAAAGAGAACAAAATAGAAAACGGGAAAGTTCCCAACATTCCTATTTCAAAAATCCAAAATTCATTTTTGCTTGTTTATTTTGCTTAAATTTAAGTATTAATAAAAGAGTTTAAGGGCATGAATATTTAAGAATACAGACAACCGACATTAGAAACCCACAGTAGTCTAGATTAGTCAGTGTCATCTTTTGACGGGCGTCGTGGGGGTGCTAATCCTTCCCCACGCGTACCCGACTCCCGAACCTTTACGACTCTGGTTAATAGACCGTTTATTAGGTTTAGTGTTACCTTCGCCAAGCTTAGGTTAACGTTAGGCTTAATAATCTGATAGGTGGCTAATCACACCTAGGTTAAAAAAGATTAGTGGCGACTCCCGTAGTCAAGTATCTTTTAAGTCGTTCAGCGGTAGGGATCGGTACTCCCGGACCCGGACGTTGCGACAGTATCGTAGTGAGAAATACCTCTATCAGCAGGGATTACAGCCTACGCCACCGACTCGATCATCAAAAGAAACGTGGAGTCCTAAATATCCTGAAAACACAATAAAAATTTGAAAGGGTGAGTATTCCTAAGAATACTCGGTGAGTGCAGAGAGCTAACTAACACCACATTAAGAGTGAAGTGCATGGACAATCTAAAACGTAATTTTGCAAGTCAGATGCACAATTACATTGGGGCTCTTAAGTAACAAATCAAATCTAAGGTCATCACCTTTGTTAACTCAATTCATATAAAACAGATCTCAATACCAAAGCATTTCAAAATATAGCCATATACATTCAAAAATCATATTTTGTACGTTAATATCGTCTACTTATATCAAAGCAACATCAAAACATCCATTAAAAGTCATAGCCCCAATTTATATAAAACCAACAATGATAAGATAAACACGAATTCGTACGTAAAGTAAACAATTATTTATATCAAATCAATTATGGCCTGTCGATTTAGAAATCCGAGTAAATGTCATAAATTGCTTTACCGGTAAAACATACATGTACATACAAAAAGATATTAAGCCAAACTTTCACTTGAAAACGAATCCATCAGATGAGCGGCCGAAAACCAAGTCCTGCGGTTATAGCTACTCAACAAGGCCATCAGGGGCATTTTTCTTATTTCAACTTTATTTATAAAAGCACGCGCATTTTTCTCATTTTTCTCATAAATCATTTTCTTACTGCTCGTTCCCTTGACGTTGGTTGTGGATTACTACGTGGCACCCGTAGTAGACCCACGTCCCCCTAGTGGCTTTTCTACGCGCTCGCCACCTAGGGTCGATGATCACCCATACCCCTCAATATGCGGCCTATGGCGTACCTCAACAACAGTTACTGCAGTAACAATAACAACCATGTGCCAAAACATAATCTTTTCATAAGAACAATGTATATCGTCATAAGCATATGCAATCACATAATATATCAAACCATAATCACATCTCAATAACATTGGCTCACATTTTTCAGTCTAAATCAAGGACATAAAACCAATATCAAATATTAACACCGATCAAATCATGCAATAGGCCATCATGAGATTTCACCATGCACTTAAAACAATTACGAAAACCCTTTTATAAAAAAATGCTCTACGTAATCGAACTCCCGAACCCAAAATTTGGTAACAAAGACCAATGGTTGATCATTATTAATGAACTTAATTCAAGATTAAGAACACATTAGAATGGTTAATCAAATTTAGGTAGCCAATCACACCTAGATAAAAAAGATTGGTGGCGACTCCTTTCAAATGCGTCTAGCGCTCAGGTCTCACGATTTGCACGTTATGACAGTTTGGCGACTCCACTGGGGAGATTCAAGAGTCAGGCCATGAAAAATTAAACATTAACCAAAAGCCTTAATAAAATTACTTAAAATCCTCAAAAATTATTTTGTTTGTTATGCATTCATGTTGCATTTGCATAAGTGTTGTCGTCCTTGATAGAGGAAGTGGAGTACCTATACTCTCGTGAGGTTTTACCTCCGCAATGGTTAGGGAATCACTACCACTCAAATTGAACCCTTTTCATTTGTAGCCTGTGATGGGTGAGAAATAGAGTTGCCTTGTAAAAGGAACAATTTGGGAACCTTTACGATAAACCAAACCATGCATATCGAAAGCTATGGCAACCTTAGGTAGAGCCATACCTGGCGGTGGTACCCTTATTAGGAACATGTCATTGTCATTCTTTGTTGTTGTGGTGCTTTATTATGAATTAAGTATATGTTTTCTCTCATTTCATCTCATGCATTTGCATCATGTACGTTGCATAAGCGATTTGCTATTTTTCATGTTATGATAATGGCAAAGTTTGCGCTTGATGAAAGTTCCTTAAGATTAATATCATTAAGTGAGTAAATTTTGAGAAAATTTCTTCCATGATCATACATTTCTTTCAAAATGCATACATGTTGCATAAACATACATTTAGTGGTACATTCATTTTAGAGCTCAGGGGCACTCAAGGGAGAATTGCATAAGGCTGAAGTATGTGGTTCAAGATTTGGTCAAGAGTGGTAAGCTTAGCTTCTCGAAGAAGAAACCCTAAAGTATTGGGGCAAGTGATTTTGCAAAACTAAATAATGGTTGGAGAAGCAATGGGTACTGCAGTTCTTTAAAAAATCAGTTTGCACTTGGATTTCTTGTTTTTGCCATTGTAATAAACTTTTTCTTAAGGGTGTTTGTTGAATTCTTTTTATGATTATCAATCTTCCAATGTTCAATTTTTATCATTTTTCATGAAGTAAAATGCATTGCAAGTTCCCACATTTGTTCATCCATTTGTTATAATATTTATTTCCATATATGTATATATTTTTCCTTATTGCTTCATAGATTGATTAATAATGAATACAAAGATGATTTTCCCTATAAAGAAGTTTGATGAGATGATGAATTTGGATTCTGATGAGAATCTAAACAAAGTCAAATTCACACTTGGAAAATGTTGATATCTTTGCTGGTTTTGTCAAAGAAAATCCCATTTAGACTCAGGCATGGCGGTTCACAATTGTCCAACAAGTTAGAATGTGAGAAGTTGCAAAAAAGAAAAAAAAAAAAAAGAAATTGTGACATCATGAGTTTGCACAGATTTTCAGGATTTTCAAAATAAAAGACGATTTTAAAAAAAAGATTTTCAAGAAATTGCTTTCAAGAAATGATTTTCAAAAATGAGTTTTCAAAAAGGTTTTGAGTTTTCAAAAAATCGTTTTTCATCAAAATATCTCGATCTGAAATGATAAATGACAATCTTTCTTATTCCTTCGCTTGCAAATAATTATCCATTGTTGTCCCCTTCGAGTCTTATGGATTTTCTTTCGAATCAACTCTGATCAAGGATCACCCTCCACACTGGAGGTAAAGAAAAAGAAGAGATTGTCACAAATTGGGAAAATATGCCCAAGCAAATCAATAGGGACAATGTGGATAAAAAGAAAAAGGGAGTAGAAGAAAAGGAACAAAAAAAAAGAGAAATAAGAAAAAGAAAAAGAAGATTGTTCTTGAATCCATTCAAAGAAAAAATGAAGAATGTGAAGTTCAATAAAAAGAAGAAGTTTGGGAACAAAAGAAAGTCGAAATTGAAAGAATTGTCTGTGCAAGTAAGAAAGTGATCCTTGAATCAATCACCTTCAAACACATTTTTGAGCCTTTTAATCCTTTCTTTGGCTACCCTAACTCAAGCCTACGCTACGTGCCTAGTAAAGTCCATTTTTTATCAGATCTGAATATTAGAAGTGAGGGAACTATTTTCAAGAGACAAGAAAATATTTTTCAAAAGGGTTTTTGAGAAAATTAGTTTTAAAGGGTTTTCAAATGCAGGTGCATGGTGAAGCAATCTCAAAAAAAAAAAAAGAAAAAATCAAAAGGAAAAGGGTTCAAATTGAAAACCCGAAAAGGCAGTTTGAATCTAATTGGGCACTTGAGTATGAAACCCAGAAAGCCAGCTCATGTCGTTATTAGAAAGCCACAATCCATGGAATCATGTTTGAAAGTTTCTTAAGATGAGAAACTGATCCAGAAATATCAATTGAGTTGGGAATATCAATGCATAATCAAATTGGAGGAAGATTTGGGAAATAATTCTTGAGGTGAGAAGCTGATCCAGAACCATTGACCGGTCGTTGAACAAATCACAGGATAATTCCCCACAAACCAATAACAAATAGCTAGGGCAAGTAGGGGTCGAATCAACAGGGAAGGTACGAATCAAAGTTAAATCTTACAAAAGAAATTCTAACCTAAAAAAGATATTTGTGGATTTTTCAAAATAGATTAATTAAACTAGAAAACAATTAAAAGAAATCTAAACTAAAGATCTAAAATTGAATTTAGTAAAAACAATGAATAAAAACATACTTCTTCTCCTTTAGGTAACTACTTTGATCAAGTGAATCATGGATCATAGACACTAAACATAAATTTGGCTTAGATTGCAATCAATTAAGAATCATAAATTACCCCAAATCGGTATATAGCCTAAGACGTAGACATCAACTTTCATTGAAACAAAGTAATCCTCTTAATATCTTAAACAACTCCAATTGAATAATTGGTATAGGAGAGGAATACTCAACCCTCCAACATGCTAAGAAGAATTAACCCGCATGTCGCTGACAATTAATCTCTATTGTTCCTAATCAAACATTCACCCTGTGAAGAATCATAGGACAAGCACTAAGATTTACTTTTCCACATGCATGATAAATCAATACCAAACTTACCTACATCAATTTCCATCTCGGCCTAAAGATTTCAACAAGGTTTGATATCCCATTGAACCTAGGACTCCTAGAATTACAATTGTTACTTGTACCAACTTTAACTTGACTCAAGCTACTTGAATCTAACAATAGCATTCATAAATCTCAAGATATGTTGTACACCAAATCAATCAAAGTATGAACACATAAGATGAGTATAGAGATAAGAAACATATTCAAACGGAAAAAACTCAAATTATTAAGAAAAAAAGTCTCACCAATAATTCATTGATCAAAAGTACCTAAGGAAAAGAAGTATAAAAGTTTAGCTACTCATGGATTGCTAAAGGCCCGCGGCAGCCTCCTCCTCAAAATCGCAAAACCTAGAGAAAAGATGTAAGTTGTGATATACTAGGTTCGTCCTAGGGTTTTAGACTTAAGAGGGTATTTATAGAGGGTGGCTTAAGGTTAATCTAAAGCTAAACAAACCCTAAGGACGTGCTGGGCTGCTCTCCAAGTCTTCAAGCTAGTCCAAATAAGAATTTGGGCTCAATTGGATTAATCCCGCAAAACAGGCCCAAGACAGTTTCTGTCCGCTGACTTCAGGGGCATTTTCATCCATGAAAACGTTCGAACTGGGCTTTGACCAACACGAAAGTTGTAGATCTTGGAGTTAGCTTTCCAACGGCTACTCATTTGCCTCAAACGGAGCTCTAGATCAAAAGTTATGGCCAAAATACAGAAAAGGTCGCCAAATCTGGAAACAAGTGAAGAGGCTTCAAGGTGAAGACACGCATGGCTGCTGGGTGGCGCGCGCGCGGCATGACTCCCGACTCCCCTTGGGCGCCCATGTCAATGGCTTGTGCGCCCAGGGCATTGCTCTCAGGCCCCAGGTCGCCTGCTCCCATGTGGTTGCTGGTGGCATGTCGACTAGCGCTGGGCGCCCATGTGGCATGCTTGGCACCCCATGTGGTTTGCTTCGCGCCCCATGTACTCCAGTGCTATGACGCTTCTTGTCATATCTTCTTGCCTTGAAATTCAACTTTACTCCTTTGCTTCAAACTCTTGAAAATCAATCTTATGATGATAAAATTGACTCTTCAAGCTCTTCAATCAAGATCATATTGGCTCCATTCTTCATCCAAATTGTCCTTGGAAAATATTTGTGTAAATAATCATCCAAAAAGGCTCCAAAAAGGTACAAAATTGGTGATTTTGCACTTTTCTTCACTTTAACACCTATAAACACAAATATACCAAATATAAGGCATAATCAAGCATAAAATACCCAAAAAGCATAGGAAAATGACCATAAAAAGATGCATAATTTTGGTCTGATCAACCATCAATTGAGTTGGGAATATAAATGTATGACCAAATTGGAAGAAGGTTTGGGGCATCAATCATCGTCAGAGTATTCACTATCATGAAGTCTCTTCTTTCTATTTCAAAAGTAATTTCTTGTATGGATTGATCATTCCACTTGATCTTTCTTTATACTTTTTCCTTGAATATATATGTATTTCACTATTATTCTCAGGGAACTTGTATGTTGCATTGCATTTCATCACAAATAATAAAGACTGAATATTTCAGAGATGTTCCTAAAAAGTGTTCATTGTTCACTCAAAAATAAGTGAAAGATAAAATGGATGATGCAAACTTGATTTAATCATGGGGCATAGAAAGATGATTGAGGTCTCCAACATGAATGTATCATGGGGCATGAGGCAAATTGCTCAGTGAATCGTTGAAAAATGATAATTGTTGCCTATTTGGATTGATAAGGGGGGCATGTGCTTGGAAAGCTTGCCATTGAACTAACCAACGACCGTATTTAAAGTGATTTATGCAGGCCATCGTCAAAGAAGATACGGATCACAAAGGGCATCTTGGACCCTTTTGATACAATGAATGTTCATGTTCATCAACATACATGCATTGCATCTCATAATCATAATCATCAACATTCATATCCATCAAAGCATTCGATTATTCAATTTCAAAACTATGTCAAATTCTTGTCTAAGATCCCTGTTTAGGTGTCTCATCAGAATCTTATTTAAGATTCCTTTTTAGCTTTCTTATTCAATCCTTGTTTAAGGTCCCTGTTTAGGTGTCTCATCAAAATCTTGTTCAAGATTCCTGTTTAGGTGTCTTATTAAATCCTTGTTTAAGATCCATGTTTAGGTGTCTCATCAAAATCTTGTTCAAGATCTCTGTTTAGGTGTCTCATCGAAATCTTATTTAAGATTCCTATTTAGATTTCTTATTAAATCCTTGTTTAAGGTCTCTGTTTAGGTGTCTCATCAAAATCTTATTCAAGATTCCTGTTTAGGTGTCTTATTAAATCCTTGTTTAAGGTCTCTGTTTAGGTGTCTCATCAAAATCTTGTTCAAGATCCCTGTTTAGATTTCTTCTTAAATCCTTATTTAAGGTCCCTGTTTAGGTGTCTTATCAAATCCTTGTTTAAGGTTTCTATTTAGGTGTCTCATCGAAATCTGGTTCAAGATCCCTGTTTAGGTGTCTCATCAAAATCTTGTTTAAGATTCCTGTTTAAGTTTCTTATTAAATCCTTATTTAAGATCCATGTTTAGGTGTTTTATCAAATCCTTGTTTAAGGTCCCTGTTTAGGTGTCTCATCAAAATCTTGTTTAAGATTCCTGTAGGTTTCTTATTAAATCCTTATTTAAGGTCCCTGTTTAGGTGCCTTATCAAATCCTTGTTTAAGGTTCCTGTTTAGATGTCTCATCAAAATCTTGTTTAAGATTCTTGTTTAGATTTCTTATTAAATCCTTATTTAATGTCCCTGTTTAGGTGTCTTATCAAAATCTTGTTCAAGATCCCTGTTTAAGTTTCTTATCAAATTCTTGGTTAAGGTCTCTATTCAGGTGCTCGAAATCCAAAATTCCATTCCTCAATTATGATGGTTCCCCAAATTTAAAATTTGCATCTTTTGTTTCACTCATCAAAACTCAAAATTCAAAATATGCATTTTCTTGTTTCATTCTTCAAAACTCAAAACGTGCATTCTTCAGTTGAAGATCCATCTCATGAATTCCATCCTTTGATTGGGATAGCCTTTTATATTTCATTCCTCAATTGAGGAGATTCTTTGCATTTCACTATTCAAAAAAATTCAAATTTCAAATTTCAAAACCTGCATTCATGGTTCATTTTTCAAAAAATCAAAATTCAAAACTTGCATTTCAGCATTCCATTCTTCAAAAATCAAATTTCAAAATTTGCATTTCATTTCATTTCAAAATTCAAAGTTCAAAATCTGCATCTCATGTTCAAAACTCAAAATCCAGCATCTGCTTTTCTTTTTATTCAAAATCTCAAAAATCCTAATTGGTGTTTCTGTTTCTATTCGTCCTGATGGAGGTTCGATGTTCAAAACATTTTTTTGTTGTAGGAGCGGTGTCTACATCTTTGTGTATTCTCTGCTTATGGAGAGATACAAAAGCACACCTTTGTGTATTTCTTGATTCCCAGAAAGTTCACAAAGAGGGGCAACTTTAGACACTGAATTTAGATTAGAATAAGTCTTAGCTTAGTTTTGGTTTAAACCCAGATGTGGCCTGATCAGGTTTGGGTTAAATTTATTGGGTTGGATTTGGGTTTAAGTAATTATTTATTTGGGCTAGTAAAGTGGGTCAAATAAATAATTATAACACATGTTAAATAAGTCTGTGTTGGAAATTTCCTAGTAGTTTCCTTGACTCCCAAAGAATTTAGGCCTATATAAAGGCTCTCTTTTCCCTAACCCTAAAGAGGATACACACGTCAGAAAATATTAGCTATTAACCTACTTTTTGCCGCAAGTGAGGTTGAAGGGTTTTTCATTCTGGGTTGGTAGAAATTCATCTGAAATTTTTTCCACAATTCGTCAACAAAGAAATCACGCACAAATAAAAAAGGCCAAAAGTACGTCAGTACCTTATTTACAAGTGGAGGCCGTGAAATCATATGCCCACCTCCAATTCTCTATTGCTTTGAATTTGCAATCTGTTATTTTTGTTTTTATTCTCCTTTTCATCTTTATTAATTTGTTTTTAGCAATTGATGGTTAATTAGATGCTATTACATTATATATTGTTTTTATGAGCTTGTCATTCGATTATTATTTTGGTGTAAATTAAGGTCAAAATCATGTTTTTATTAATTCTCCTCTTGTAAATAAAATTCAAAAGAATAAACTAAAAAAATCAAAATTGTTCTCTTATCAAAACATCAAAAATTACTCCTGGCCCGCATGAATATAAACTGTGAACGGCAAAATCATATGCATTAGATTAGGTTAGGTAAATCCATCAAATTCTGCCCATCTTGTGGGGAATTTGGGGATTTTGCATAATTAGGCTTCATGTAAAATAATAATAAAATTTGTAACAAAAGTATTTTCTAAATCTTACCAAATTGTGGAAGCTTTAGAAGATACTTTAAGAAATAAATAAATTATAAAGATTGAATAATGATGAGAATATTTCTCTAAATCTTACCAGATTGTGGGAGATTTGGAAAATATTAAATAATAATAATAAAAAAGAAGTTAAGATAAATATTTACATAAAAAATAATTGACAATAAAGATTTATAATAAATAAAAAATAGTAATTAAATAATTTTTCCAAATTTGTGGGAAGTCTAGAAAAATCATAAAAATATAATAAAGTGTAATAATTTAAATTTGGGGTCTTGCCAATTTGTGGGCGACTATATAAAAAAATAATTGAATTGTAATAAAAGTAAATGACAAAAAGGTATAAATAAGAATGATCCAAGGGATGTACAAGTGGTAGTTCCTTGGAGCTTTGTAATCAATTATTAATCAATGTAACATATTTTAAGAAACACATTAAAGTAATAATTAAGGCTATAAGTAATATTTAAATTCCGACGACGGAGCCTCTTCAAGAAATTTAAAATTTCTTGAATACTCTTGAGGATAATTGTCTAGAATTTTTGTCAAAATGTGAGGAAATCGAAGACAATTTAATTAAAAGGGTAAATTTAACAATTATAAATTTAGAGGATTAAAAGTAATAATTAAGGCTATAAGGTTAATGCTTAGTTAAATGGTACTATCTTTTTGACAGGCGTTGTAGGGGTGCTAATACCTTCCCTACACGTAATCGAACTCCCGAATCCAAAATTTGGTAACAAAGACCATTGGTTAATCATTATTAATGAACTTAATTCAAGATTAAGAACACATTAGAATGGTTAATCAAATTTAGGTGGCCAATCACACCTAGATAAAAAAGATTGGCGGCGACTTCTTTCAAATGCATCTAGCGCTCAGGTCTCACGATTTGCACGTTATGACACTAGTTGCATTGTTTGTTTGCAAGCTAAATTTACATCAAAACCTCATGGATTGTATACTCCTTTGCCTATTCCTCATGAACCATGGACACACATTAGCATGGCTTTTGTGTTAGGATTGCCTCGTTCTAGGAGAAATAAAGATTCTGTTTTTGTAGTTGTTGATAGGTTTTCTAAGATGGCACACTTTATTGCATGCACTAAAACTGATGATGCTATCAATGTAGCTAACTTGTTCTTTAAAGAGATTGTTAGATTACATGGAATGCCTAGTACAATTGTTTCTGATAGAGATGTTAAGTTTTTAGGTCACTTTTGGAGAACTTTATGGGCTAAGCTAGGTACTAAGTTGTTATTTTCAGCTACTTGCCATCCTCAAACCGATGGCCAAACTGAAGTAGTTAATAGGACTTTGTCTACTTTGCTTAGAGCTTTAATTAAGAAGAACTTAAGAACTTGGGAGGATTGTTTGCCTCATGTTGAATTTGCATACAATAGAAGCATACATAGTACTACTGGATTTTCACCTTTTGAGATTGTGTATGGCTTTAATCCTTTAACCACATTGGATTTGTTGAGTTTACCTTTGAGTGTGGAAGTTGACATGGATGGCAAGAGGAAGGCCGATTATGTTAGGGATCTTCATGCAAAGATTAGAGCTCAAATTGACAAGAAAACACAACATTACATGAAGGTTGCTAGCAAAGGGCGCAAAGAGGTTATCTTGGAACCTGGAGATTGGGTTTGGTTGCATCTAATGAAGGAGAGGTTCCATGAAAAGAGAAAGTCTAAGCTATTACCTCGCGGAGATGGTCCATTCCAAGTCTTGGAGAGGATCAACAACAATGCCTACAAGCTAGATCTTCCTAGTGAATATGGTAATGTTAGTGCTACCTTTAATGTTTCAAACTTATCTTTGTTTGATAGTGATGCGGATTTGAGGACAAATCATTTTCAAGGGAAAGGGGATGATGCGCCAAGGGCTTCATGGTCCTGAAGAACACAATGGAGATCATGGAGAGGATGAGCATGGGCGGCAAGGAAGCAAGGACAAGCTTGAAGAACATGGAGATTGCGCACAACTTCTTCCAAGCACCAAGGAGATGCCAAATATGTCATTTGATCCATTGAAGATGCCATTAGGTCCGATGGCTAGAGCAAGAGCTAAGAAGTTCAAAGATGCATTAGCAAGCCTTGTTCGAACTCATCTTGAAGATTTGAAGACCTTTGATGATGTTTTGAGTAAGAATATTTCAATCGATTCCAAGCTTCTTACAATCAATTCTAGGAATATTCAAACCGATTCCAAGTTATGCAAATTCTTGCAATCGATGAGCATATGGGCCAGATTGAGCAATTCGGCCATTGTGGGCTTTATTCTATCTTAAATTAGTTATTTATTTAGTTTAGATGACATTGGATTGGGCCTTGTTTGACTAAGTCCAATCCTTGCTTATTTATGCTTTGTTATTTTTTTTTCCTAGTAGGACTTGGATTAGACTCTTTCCTTGTCATTTCCTTTATGTGTAAACCGTCCTTAGCCTTACAATTAATGATAGGTCGCTATCTAAGGAGGTTTAGGTCAATTTTATGCCTATATAAAGGCACCAATACATCTTGTAAACATAAGTTAAGTTTCCAATCAATAAAGAGAGTTCTTTTGAGAATTTAGCTTCATTGTTCTAGTTTGAGCATACTTTAGGGTTCTTCAATCTTGTAGAGTCCTAGCAAACAATTACGTAGAGATTACTTGGTTGTTTGTGAATCTTGTGATCTAGGGTTGTCAATTGCAGGTCGAATTGATCATCTTGGTCTAACCAACAAAGAGGAGAAAGCTTGCTAAGGTTGTCGACCACAATAAGTCTAGAAGTTGAAGTTTCAAGTAGATCTTTGGAGGAGTTCAAGGATAGATTTGAATCTAACACAACTAGATTCGTATCATCCTCTTTCTGGCTAAACATAGCAGATTCATCAAAGGTTACATCTCTACTAATAATAACTTTATTGCTATCAGAATGCCACAACCTATAACCTTTAACACCAGTTTCATATCCTAGAAATATGCACTTAATTGCCCTAGGCTCCAGTTTACCATCATTAACATGAGCATAAGCAGGACAACCAAATATTCTCAAGCTAGTGTAATCAAAGGGTTTATCGTACCATACCTCTTGAGGAGTCTTTAAATCAATCACAGTTGATGGAGACTGACAAGCTCTAGACTATCCGCAAGCGCACGGAATCGTCGTAGTGCAACCCAAGTGTCGTATCCACAAAGACAACGACTTAATTATTACTTGTGTTAATACTAGTCATTGCAAACAAGAAAATAAAATCAAAAGAATTGGGTTGAGGTTGATTAAACACTAAATTAAACTAATCCTACCTAAGTGAAGTTACTTAATCTAATGTAATTAACACTAGGAATTGGAAATTCTCCTAGCCTAAGGGAGAAACAAATTGGTAATCCATGAATTGAGTCAACGGGGTTTCAATGGGATTGCACTCGCCTAACTATGCACTCTGTCGAGCTACACAATTGTGTCTAACCAAAAGCTTAACTATCCGTCGATATCTTAAACTATTGGAAGACCCATTAAGCACAAGCAACTATTACCCATCCAATTAATCATTGATTATGTCTAAGCAACAATCAAATGGTCTATTTCTCTAATGGTCTATGGCAAAGCTTCATCCGTCGATACCTCACAATACCAACCAATATAAACACCAAGATGGCCAAACAAGGCATTTAATAGACAATAACTAGAGAAATAAATAAAACCCATAAAAATTAGTTCATCAAAAACTCAATCAAAACATCCCAAATGTTTTCCCCAAACTAGATTTCAATCCAATCCCTAGTTTGGGTTTTAGCAAGACATGATTATAAAAATAAAAGGAACAAAAACTAAACAACTAAACATAATAAAGAGAGAGGAAAGAAGAAACTCTAATTCTTGAAGTTGAATCTTGAAGAGTGATGAAGACCCAAGTTGATTCTCCCTCTACAAGCTCTTCTTCAAGCTCCATCCATGCTCTAGATCTTCTTTCTCTCTCTAAAACTATTTACAAAGGTTGTTTTCTCTACAAAAATAAAAAGATGTTGGAAAATGGATCCCCCGTTTCTCTCTCCTCTAACCAATATATACTAACCAACAAAAGCCTGGAAACAAACAAACAAAATATCCTTCTTCTATGTGGCTGACACGTCACATGATACTTGATAAGGTTGGTGAAATGGACAGCTGGATTCAAAGTTGTTGAAGCTTGAAACGGTTAGGTTCCAACTTGAAACCCTGGGGTTTCAAAATCGAAGTTTCTGCCACTTTGAGTTGTCCTTGTAAACGCTTGAAACCTTGGGGTTTCAAAATTGAAACCTTGCTGCTCCTAGTGTGTCCTCTTTATTTCCTTTCCTTTTTATCATTTTTCTTCATTTGTTTTCCTCTGAAACAATGCATTCAAAGTGTGAGATATATCATGCCAATTTTCACCAAAAATTCAACACAATGTAATTAGAATTGACCTAAAAATAATGCTAAATAAGTGTATAAAATACACTTATCAGAGACCTATTCACCAAATAAGCAGCATTATTAACTACTTCAGCCCGAATTTTCTTCGACAAACCAGCATTTAGTCGCATGCACCTAGCACGCTGCAGAAGTGTTTGGTTCATGCGTTCTACAACCTCATTTTCTTGTGGCGTTATTCATACAGTGTGATGCCTCACTATACCCTCTTTCTTGCAGAACTCATTGAATTCTTGACCATAGAATTCCAAACCATTATCAAATCTAAGAGTCTTGATTTGCTGACTGGTACGCTTTTCAACCATAATCTTCCACTCTTTGAACCGATCAAACACCTCATCCTTTGTTTTCAGAAAATATACGTAAACCTTTCCTGGAGTAATAATCATCAATGAAAGTTATGAAATACATGCATCTACTATGAGACTCCACAAGAGTAGAACCCCACAAATCAGAATGAACATAATCAAGAATCCCTTTAGACGTATGCATGCTAGAACTAAACTTAACCCTGTGCTGCTTACCCACAACACATGTTTCGTAGAATTTAAGCTTTCCATATTCTGACCCATCTAAAAGACCCTTTTTTTCTCAAAATTGCCAATCCTTGCACACTAATATGCCCCAACCTACGATGCCACAATTTTGTAAGATCATTTGAATCCCCAAGAGACTCGAAAAATGCTACTTCTCCTATCACTGAATTGCCTATCAGAGTGTAAATCCCGTCTTGCAATTTATCCTTCAAGATAGTCATAGTACCTTTAGAAACTTTGATCTGCCCATCTTCGCCAGAATATTTTTACCCTTGTTAATCAAGAGTATCCAAAGAAATCAAATTCTTCCGGAGTTCAGGAACAAGCCAAGCATCAAACAATCTAATCGTTCCATCATGCGTTTTAATCTGCACTAAACCACTACCCTTGATACTCAAAGATGTCTTATGACTCAACATCATACTTCCGTTCCACTCCTTAAAAGTGGTGAACAAGTTCCTTGAAAACTTCATGTGATAAGACGCACCAGTGTCTAGAACCCATGTGTTTGCAGGAACCCGCAGTACTAATAGTTAGAACATCAGTACCTACTTCATCGTATGAACTCTCCACAAGAGATGAACTCTCTTGAACAATAGCCGCGATAGCTTTTACATTCTATTCCTTCTTCTCACTAGAATTACCTTTCTTGCGCTCAGGACAATCTTTACGCAGGTACCCTTTCTCATTACAGTGAAAGCATCAAAGCCTAGATAACCTCGGTTTGGAGCGTGATCTAAACCTAGCAGTGCCGCTGCTTTTCTCCTTATTTCTGCCTCATGTAACAATTAAACCCGCTTCTTCATCGACATCTGCTAAAACCTTATTCTGCAGTTCCTTCGAAAGCAAAGCCTCTTTAACATCTTTTAGAGCAATCGTGTCTCTACCATACAGCATGATATCCCGAAAATTCTAAAACGATCTAGGCAACGAACATAGGAGAATCAGCGCCAAATCCTCATTTTCTATCTTGACTCCAACTCCACCAAGATCAAGAATAATCTGATTGAAGTTATCAAGATAATCTTTTATCGGTGTATTTTCCGCCATCCTGAAAGTGTATAGGCGTTGCTTCCGGTATAATCGATTAGTCAATGACTTCTTCATATACTTATCATCAAGCGCCTTCCACAAACTTGCAGCATCTTTCTCCACGACAACCTCTCTCAAAACCTCATCAGAAAGACTCAACAAGATTGCGCTATGAGTCTTCGCCATGATTTCTTTTATCTCCTTCTCTGTTGATTCTTCAGGCAGCATATCTTTATCAATCGCACCTGTGCAGTTTTGCTGAATCATCATCACCTATATCTTTATCTTCCATAAGATGAAATCGTTCGACCCATTAAATTTCTCAATGTTGAATTTCCCTGATGAAGGCATCTTGAATCGCAAAATCCTAAATCCCAAAAAAACGATTTCTCAATAAACCCTTATCACGAACAGATACCATGGATCAATCAAGAAATCCAATCCAAGCTTTGATACCAATTGTTACGATTAAACAAGTCTAAAATAACAAACAAGAACATGAAGATTTTACCTGGTTCGATCAATTTGATCTACGCCCACGGGTAGAGAAAGATTCTTATTAATTTGGGAGAAAACACAACACATCAAGAATACAAGATTTAGACCACTTATATAAACATAGGGTATTTAGTTCCTTTTCAGACTAGGAAAACTAATTTCGACCCGATCCCTCCGCTTCCATCATAGACCTTCAGGAAAAATCCACAAAATTCATAACTCCACAAATATCGGGTCGGGTCACAATTCGAACCGGATTAACGAGAATTCCAAAGACATAAATAACAATTCATCCAAAGAATTAAGTGGAAATTAATTTGGCTTCCCGGAACAGCCATACGTACATTATCGAGAAAAGATGTCAATGTCCCAAAGTTATTATTATTTGGGTGTTGACGAAGATGGAAAGCGATTTATTGAAGTTGAACAAGACGAATTGAATAGGCCGGCTTAGTTTGGCTACATAATTTTGTAACAAAAACAGATAATTAACTAGCAATGGGATGAAGGTCCTAATCAACACAGCTCCGTAGCCATTAACCATGGGGGACCCTTATCTGCACAACTAATCGATCCATCGATGGATTAATTCGACGAGAAAATCATGTATGCAGGGTGGTCCAAAATTAAGCCATCAAAATTGATAAAGGCAAGTAAGGCTACCAAATACCACTCCCTTTCTCTAGGTGACCTAAAAATGTCATGAACTCACTTTTTGAGAGATTACGTACTAACGTAGCTAGTCTTCTTGGTCCTTCAACATTACTTTCGGCTCCTACAAATATCTTCCCATCATTATCAATTTAGGCTTTCAAATGTCCTAGTTAGCTTTGAATCTTTTGTACAAAATTGCATATATTCTTTATCTAACGAAAACCCATCAAATATCCCACATTCACTTTCCTATTTTACCTTTTGGGGAAGTTTAGATTATATCTGAAGTCACTGAAATATAAAAAGACAGTAGTACTGTAAAACTTTATCATAATAATTATATACTTGGTTACATTTCTTACATTGAAACAAAGGGAAAAAGGAAATAGCTTTGGCCCATTTGATCTAATATACAATATAATTCCCCTGTTCCTTCGTATTCGCAGTAGGCAGATAAAATTGAAGAGTGGAGATTACAAAATATTTTGGGTAATTATTCTATGTAACCAATTTTTCTGTAATACGGCTGGATAAAAAGCTAAGGATTGTCTCATGGCCGAATCTCCAAAACACCAAGCTTATCCAAGGGACCTTCTTGATTGTTTGCTTTCCCTTCAAGAGGACAAGAAAGAACAGTGGCTGCCCTATACCCGATGGCAACACCGAATGCCAAAGGGGATCAAAGCAACCTTGTTTCCTCCATGGGACAGCAGCATCACCAACTTGGTCTTCTGACATTCTGGTAAATCACTGATCTGATACTATTGCATAACACAGCGCCGCTAATTAGGCCCTCAGGCCTCACCAAACTGAAAATCATGATGATGAGCATTAATGCTAGAGGGGTGCGTTTGATGAATTTGAAGGGGAGATTTATAGCTCAAGATCATTGGCAGAGAGTGAAACATTCATAATTGGAAAGCATATATAATATATATTCATTCTGTATCATTTCTTGTCTGGAGACAGTGTTATTTCCATTTTCTCCTATGTATGACAGTTCATATATATCTTATGGTATCTCAGATAACCAATCAGCTGGTAATTAAGTTTGGAAATATGAACACAAAGAAAGAAACAGTAATTTGTTGGTTAATTAATTTTTTCCTTATGCCACCAGACAAGGATGGAGAGTATAAAGTTGTGACAGTCAAGTCATTGCTGGAATTCATATATTTTACCTTAAATCTGATTAATCAAGGATGAGTAAATAAGAGCACCTCCACAAGGGTCTCATCAAATTTAGATCTCACTGATTTCTTGTTTTGGCTTCCAAATTATAATTTGGAATCGAAGCAACAAGAACGATTTGGATATTGAATTTTTATTCGGATAATAATATAATTTGACACTCGAATTTTGTTCTGTTTTTTGGGAATTTGACCCTCATACTTCTATATTTGGAGAATTTGACCGAAATAGGACAGAATTTATGTAACGATGTGTTGACGTGGCATTACAAGGTGCTGAAGTGGTTAAATTCCATTCAATTCAAGCCAACTGTGTATGATTAGGACCAATTTGTCCCACAAAAGTTTAGGGCCAAATAATCCCTTTTGTAATAGTTGGAGAGCCGAGTTATACTTATAATTAAGAAAGACGTTTGAATGCAGAATAATTTAGAGAGAAACAAGATGAAGAAAGAGAACATGAGAACAAAGAGAAGGAACTAGGAACAGCAAACAAACAACTATAACCCATCTAGGAAAAGAAATAATCAAAGTAAATAATGTTTCAAGCTACATGCATACACTATACACCAAGCAAAAACAATGATAACTTAATTATATATATGCAAACCTCCCATCCTCCCTATCAAAGAATTTAAACCAATTCATCACTAACTGTTAATCATTTTGTACCCTGGTATTGACTAACATACCTAGTACCACCTTATTGGCTGAGTTTGAATCAAATCTTTAAGAAAACTCTACTTCTATCAAAATCTTTAAATCAATGAATCTAGGAGAACGCATCTTTTACACCCTTCTTGAAGAATCGACGCCAGCATGCAGTAGAGGGGAGCGAAGGTCGGATTCTCCAAAGGAAATTTTCGTCCTGGGAATGAAGAACAAAGTTCTTGAGAGTTGAGAGGGACATTGCTAGGCCAAACATACACATGGTATTCAGAAGGGAACGAGTAAACAAGGTGAACAAGGGCAAGCCTATGAAGTCTCGAGTTCAAATCTCTCTATCCACTTTAGCTCAATCAATTAATTAAATCAGGGGAGAACTATCGACAGATACAATTTAAAGGGAAAACGACCAAATCTAGAAAGAATAAACCACGACAACCTCATCTCTCTATGGCAAGGAGGCTTCCTTTGAAACATTTGACAGTGGCTAAAAGTAAATATTCCCAGAAGTGTGAAAAAGGAAAGGTCTTGAAGAAAACTAATGATATCACTTTAGCTCAATCCACTTTATCAGACATTCAATCAACTCTCCAATCCATTAATAATACTTCAAACCTATTGTATTCCATTAAATAGCAAATCTAGATTTCAAACTTACTCTAATTAATTACCTCTCAACTTTTGCTCTTCAAAGCAACATAATTAAGAATCAAATTGATAAAAAGTACACAATTCTAAACATGAATCCCATATATATTATTAATCAAATTCACCAAAGGGACACCTGGATCAACGAGGATATTGATCCTAGAACATGAATATACATCTGGGACAACTCACCAAGTTCTAAATCACACACAAAATACTGATTTTCTTGAAGACACACTAATAATTTGATATGAAAACATTGATAAAAACATCAAAGTTTCGAAAGCACTTACGATGTCTGAACAAGCGATTCCACATCAACGCCTTTTAACATGTCCTCTTTGAATGAGTGACGGTGAAGATTACGAGTGAAAGTGCTTGTTGTGTCTAAGAAATAGAGAAGAAATGACATGCAGCAGCAGCACAAAAACATGGGTATTGGCCCAAAAATCCAAAGCAATAGCGGGAAGGATAAGTAAAAGGCTCGCAGTCCAAGCGACCAGAAATAACTTCCTCTGTTTAAGTTCCTTGCGACATACTCAACAGACTCCATATTGTCCATTGATGAAGGGATAGTAGCCAAGAAGCTTACATGGGCATAGTATCTAATAGACTGCACATTGCAAAGAAAGGCAACAAGGAAACACAGCAAGATGGTAAAATACTTGATTGAAGACAGTAAAGCAGTCTTATTGCCATAAACGATTTCTGAAGTTGCATTGTCCGCGCTGCTGCTAACAAAAACACTAATCAGTGAACTAAGAGTGATTGCTATCGTTGCCAAAAGTGTGGATGCCATTATGTTGTTGCGTATTGTTTGTACTGCCAAAACTCCATTTTTCAAGGGGTCCTGGAAACATCAAAGAGGACCTCAATGTCATTCTTTAATTTATGGACCACTCTAGACACAAAGAAGAAGTATGCTGACATGCTGGAGAAATAGAAAATGATATAAACTATTAAAAAAATAAATTCTTGTATCCCTCATGGCAATTTTCCTGTTCTATATGATAAGACATAAAGAGAACCCCACCCCAATCAGAAAAGTTGGTAATGGGGTGAAATTATCCTGCTCATCAATGAAAGTAAGTAAAATTAAACCTGGATTTCACTATCGTTAGAATTTCATACTACATCTATATCTGTTGGAAAATGCTGAATACTAGTTGTTGGCTACCATTAGCAGGTCTCTTTCATTTCTAGCAAGATTGTTGTCCCAGCCAGCACGTTTCTCTTGTTGTCTTCTCAGCCAGCAAGTTCCACCGCAAATAGCTAATTTTAGTTGGGTTAAGTAATATAATATTTGAACATAAACAAGAATGCTCCCCAACTATTAACTGAAGCAAATTCCCCTGTTGGTAGCACTCTGTTCTTACAGACAATGAGTCCTAAGAAGAACATCTACATGCTGCATGTCAACAAAGAAAATCTTTAACCAAATGAATATCTAAGAACAGCATTGCTAATGCTTCCTAATGCTCTGAAACTGCAGATTGTTGGTTTTAAGAGGTTAAAATTTCAACTAAGTTGAAGTAGAACTTATAATTCACAAGATCCAAGAGATTGAGTCAGGTTAAAAGGATCTGAAAGGATTGAAAAGCTAATAAATTGAGAGTAAAACCACAAGGGAATTGGGATGTAAAAGATTGTTAGAAAGATAATTCAAAAGATCATGTAGAATATGATTTCAAAGATGGTTCAAAAGATCGTAGATCATACATTCACTAGCCTTCAAAGCTATTATCTATACACAAAATTCACCTAGGAGCTAGAACTAGATATGTACTAGCTAGAACTAAAGATGGGCCTGAGAAGTAAAAACCAACCTGATTTTGGAACAATTTTAGTTTTGGCAAGTTAACCAAAAACTAGAATTTGTGGTTGACTTTGCAACTTGTAGCATCCATAGTCAAATTGCTTTTGGCAACTTTCTTTCCCAAGATGTTTCAATTTTGATTTGAATTCTTAGAAGCAAAGATCAAATTTGATTGGTGTTCCACAAGCTCCCAAGGATAGACACTATCCAATTTGCTTATGCAGTTAAACAACTAACTTTCGATTGTAATTAACCAGCTACAAATTCTCAAGCAGAAGAAGATCTTGCAACCAAACAAAGCACATCCACTTGGTTGATTGATTGATATTGGCTGCTCTCATCACATGGTCTCTGATGAAACCATGTTTTCTTATTTGGATAAAACCTACACTTCAAGGGTAAAGATTGGCAACGGAGATTATCTCAAAGCTACTGGCAAAGGGGAGGTGTTTGTTAAAACGCCTACAGATACAAAAATTATCCCTGATGTTCTTTTAGTACTTGAAATTTCTCAAAATTTGATAAGTGTAGGGCAAAGAACTTGTTACTTTGCCAATGGTAAACAAGTCTTTCGACTTGAACTATGAAGAAGGAGCTTTTGTCAACATTGGAGATGATTCTCAACTTTGGCATAAAAGAATGGGACACTTAAACTACCATTCCTCAAGAAAATGCATGTTGAAGCATTAGTTGAAAACCTACCTCAGATTGATGAACAACAAGCTGCTTGTGATGTCTGCCAATACGGGAAACAAAGCAGAATTCCTATTTCAGCAAATTCAAACTGGAGAGCTATAGAAAAGCTTCAACTTGTGCACTCTGATGTCTGTGGAGCTCAGAGAACTACATCTCTGAATGGCATCAGGTGCTTCAAGAACAACTTGAAGACATTCTTACTAAACCTCTACTCAAAGCCAGATTTGAAGACCTATCAAGGAAAATTGTTGTTTGCAGTTATACAACTAAGGAGGGGTGTGAGAAGTTAGTTGTTTAACTATATAAGCAAATTAGATAGGGTTTATCTTTGAGGTTTGTGGAATCATTTGTGTACCAATCAAATTTGATCTTTGCTCCTAAGAGTCCAAATCAAAATCAAAATCATTTTGGAGAAAGAGAGTTGGCAAAAGCGATTTGACTATGGATGCTACAAGTTACAAAATAAACCATAAATTCTACTTTTTTGGTTAACTTATCTAATTTATATTTCACTTTATAACTTACTTGACCAAAATTGTTTACAAAGCTAAGTTGGTTTTTACATCTTAGGGATATCTATAGCTAGTAGGTTTGTTTTGACATTGCGTTTGGAGATAAAAAAACTGTTTTTCACCTCAAATGCAATACCAAATAAATTTTAGTTTGTGTCAAAAGCAAATTTTAACCGCAAAAGAAGAGTCAACCTGAAAAGTTAATCTTTTAAGTGCTTTTGCATTTTAAAAGTGCTTTTGAACATTAAAATGACTAAAAACTCTTCAATATTTTTCTCTCCTTTTTAGTCATTTTATCTTTCTACCACATCTTTCACAGCAATACCAAACATTAATTACATTTTCCCACCGTAGTTTCAAAAAGCACTTTTCAAAACCAATACTTCCAAACCGAGCTTTTCCAAACCGCAATGAATTTTATTTATAACTGCTACTAACTTGAAGGCTAGTGAATGTATGATGCTATGATCTTTTAAACCATCTTTGAAATTATCTTTTGTATCATCTCTTAAATGAACTTTTGAATCATCTTTTTTAACGATATCCTTTCCATCTCAATTATCTTGTGGTTTTACACCCAATTTAATTATCTTGCGATTTTACTCTGATCAATTTATTAGCTTTTTCAATCCTTTCAAATCCTTTTAACCTGACCCAATCTCTTGAGTATTGTGAATTAAGTTCTACTTCAATTTATATCAAGTTTTAACCTCTTAAATAAATGCCTAGAGAAAATTCCTGTAATGCTGCATTCATTTGAAAACGACGATAAAAAAAGCTTCATCTTAAGCATATTAGAGATTGGAATAGAGAAACAAAAGGTATGGCACAGAGCCTTAATTACTCATGGCTACATAATGATTAAAGAAAATGAATCAAACATGCGGATAAAAACAAAACAGATCCTTTTCAATATCTTCTTGGGGCTTCTATCTATATCTGTTAGAAGTTAGTTGCAAGCTGCTTACTCAGCTTGTTTTGACAGTAGCATGTGCATGAAGCTGCTACATTTTGAACCAACAATATGGAAGAGCTTCAAGGAAAGGAAAACGGCTGGGAGCTTTGTTTTTGAGCTGCATGCTAGTTTACATTTATATGTATGGTCCAATTATGTTACATTGCTTAATCTTGTAATGTTTACATTTAAATTTCAGTTGATGTAAAAGCTGTTTTTAGTCTGGATCACCTCTGTTTTGCCTTGACTAAAGCAGCTGCAATCCTTTATAAATTCAGTGTTCAACTTAATGGAAATTATCATCTCATGTTTTGCCTTCTCTGTAACCATTGTTATTTTTAATACTTTGAAACAGAATACTTCTGGTTCTCTTTGATCACTTTAAACCCTTATGATTTTTACTCAAACTTGTTTTGTAATCTGACCAAGAGTTATTCAACTCCTTCCAAACTTAGTTTCAATCGACTGAAACATTTTCAATCCTTTGTAAAACCAACAATATCAGAAAGCAATCTAATGGCAACCAGCCTCATACAAACTCAGCCTAATGAGTGGGCGGCAAGTATATCTAAAGCAAGATCAAACCAAGGTAAGGAAATAGACAAAGATCATTAAGCTCTCACAATGTTAGGCAAAGAAATGAAGTGACACTATAAATAATCAACCACATACAGGAAGAGCCCAAACTAAATTTTTTTAGTGACTGTAATAAATACGTAAAACTGAAATGAGAGACTTGATGAGAAAATCCAGAATGTAAAAGATGAAGCTGTAATGACCTAAGGTGAATTGAACCTCGTGTTTATTTTTATGAGAATCGAAAGCTAAGAGCCTAAGACAATATTGGTCACAAAGCATTCTAATTTGATGTTGGGGTTGCAAAATACGCATACCAGGAACTTCAAATTTACTAATGCAAGTAAAAATGTATAGAAAAGATTGAGCTTCACTTGCTTTACAAGAACCAGAAGCAGTAATTTAACAACAGAGAATATATCAGAATAGCTCATGAAACATATCACTACAATTCAAGATATGCAGCTAGTCTCTACTTTGCATAATAGAGATGCTTTAAATTTATTAGTAATAGGTTAATACTTGTTCAACAAAACATTTGTGAGTTTCAGCCAAATATTTTTATCACAACTTGATGTGATCATAAATAAGGTAAGAGAACATTTTAAAATTCTACTTCCTCTTGCTGGCATACAATTCGAAAATCCTAGAAATTAATTATAGTTGCCTCCATCAATCAAGAAAAAGAATGATCTGTTTCATCCTACAAGATTACTAATCAGTATCATCCCTCCCTATACAAGCCGAGAAATCCCAAAGCTTGCATAAACACCCAAAACTCAAAAAATTAACAATAGAAATCATGGCAAAAGAAATGAAAAAGAGAAAGAGATAGAAAACTGACAGACATCATGGCGAGAACCCATTTGTGACGAGACTCAGCATTTAAGCCGATGACAGTTCGAGTAGGATGCTTGAGAATGGTGAAAAGAAGCCAAACATGGTAAAGAGCAAGCAACAGGAGCCCCAAGGGAACCAGTAGGAAGTCCAACTTGTCCTGTTCCAACATTTTTTTTTTCTTCAATCTTTGAATCTCCAATCTCCAATCTTAAAGGCTCCGACTCCGACTCCGACTCCGACAGACAGTCAGAGACAGAAAGAAAATAATAAGAAAGACTCCCATTAATCCACAGCTTTACTTATTACTGTCCAAAAAAGTGACGAACCCAACCACATGAGGAAAAGTGGAAAGCCCACGTATAACAACAGTATCTCCTTAACTCTTGCCTTTTTAAAATAAAAGTATATTCACTAATGTATTCAATTATTACCAAATTATTGTACCTTCCTGAAAAGGACTAGTCCATCATGATCATCATAATAAATGGATTCCCTCTCTATCTGAATCTCCCCATCTTTATCTTTTTTATTTACGTGTAATTCTTTTTATTATTTACGTGTATTCTTTTTTACTGTACAAGAAATAGTAGAAATGTACAAAATGCCTTCTTATCTTTTGGGGGGATTTTTAATTTTGTTCTTTTAAATTGAAAATAATGAAGCTTTTTTTTTATATAATAATAATTAGATTCATGTATAGTAATTAGATTCGAATTTTGCATCCAAAGGTTCCTTGTCGATTTTGAAGAGATCAGTTTATGTTTTACTTATAGAGAAGCAGACTTTATGGCAGATTTCTTGGCTAATACTGCCACTAGTACTAAATTATGTAATGTAATGTGGATACACATGTAGTCATGCTATGCCTCATACTCTCTGTCTGTATGTTTAAGTTTTAATAGTTAATGAATATCCTTTTCGTTTGTATTGCAAAAAAAAAAAAAAAAAAAGGTTCCTTGTTGATAATCAAATTGTAAAATCGGTGTCGTGCCCCACTCTAGATGCTCCTAATAATGTCTGTTTTCTCTTTAAAATATAAAGGGCGGAGTTACCTATTTTTGTCATTTTGTAATTTACTAGAAAAAATTAGAGCATGGCAAACCACCAATGACCAAACCAAAAATGATGTGGAGTGGGACATGTGACAAGCAATGATTGGAATTAGTTTTAGGTTAAAAGTAAGCGAAGATGGTATCTATCTATCAGCTACAAATAAGATTGCATTTGGAAAGAAACATTTAACTTTTTAATGGAGTATAAAATAATTATTATATAATATATACATCTGAAAATTAGTCCACATAACATAATGAAGGTGATGACAACTCTATAAATGTGGCTTCTGCAGAGAATACTGGCATGGGACGACGTTGCATAACATAAGTCGCACATGACGGATGCAACGATGTACAAAAACATTGAAAAAAATAAATAAATAAATAAAAAATCAATCCTAGAGTTTTCTTCCATTTATTAGTGTCCAACGGATACATCTACAATACTGAAAGTGAAAGGACCCTGTATGTAATCTCTAAGCTCTGATGCCAAAAAAATAATCTCTAAGCTCTAAATGCGGTTTTCTCTGCTCTTTTAAGTTTTAACATTTAAAAGAAATAAGAAATTAAAAAACCCCCCAAAAACACAGGTGAAATCTGGATTATTGCAAACTCAAAATTTTATTAACTATAATAATATAGGTTTTAACTGTTTACAAAAAGGATGGGAAGCGAGGGGAGGGTTCAACATTTATTTACTTATTCTTAGCATATCTAACGGGCTCTGTTCAGTCCCTTCATCCACTTTTCTCAGAAGCTTTACCCAAGGAAGTGAAGCTCAATCTGCAATTAAATTGAGAAAACGGAATACTCATCATCATTGTCAAAGCAATAGAACAAGTGATCAACTTGTCACACAATATCCACACAAACAACCGATCCTCTCTGCAAACCGACCAATTTTTACTATAAGCAGTACTAGAAATTACCTTATTAGCGGCTTCCTCTGGGCCACGGGTGCAGCAGATGGGATCCGATTTGCTATCGGCACTGTAAGTTCCGCAGGCTGTACATGAAAAACTCATAAAAGTCAGAATTACTTGATCATGCATTCTTAGATTAGCAAAAGAGGTAAAGCAGTGTCTACTTGCACACGCAACAAAACTTCTCGAGATGTAAGACCTAGTCAAGTTTGTATTAGTAGAACCAATTTATTTAGAAGTTACCATGAATAATAGTTTGCATGGTTATATATATATATGATCATCACATGTTGCCCCAATCACCTATCAACGAAAGTCTTCCACTTGTTCTCTAAATCAAATGTACATTCAGCATCCGAAGCAGCATTCAAATCATAGATACTCTTATCTAAAAATTACTATATCCTGGTTACACTAGGGGGTTCTATTTATAAGAAAGAAAGAGGACTTTAGTTTGGGCACAATTCTAGACTTAATGTTATTTAACACCAACGAGAAGGAAAAGCAAGCACTATAAACAAGAAGCATTTAAACCAATCATACAAAAAATCAATCATAAAAGGCCAAAACAAGAAACAGAGCTCCAGTAAATATAAGCAAATAAGTTTTTCTTGCAATCTAATAAAAGCATGGGGATATCAAAGCTTCAAGATATCACTTATAAGTGACAGGGTTAGAAAAAATGACCTCTAACTCCTCTATACCCCCGTTAGCATGTAAACCAGTGGAAGGACCAGCTCCATTGCTAGACGATACTGGGGCAGCTCCTGCTGAATCTGACATTGAAGACTCTACAGGGCCAGTTTTTGTGTTTCGCACAGATCTGACTTGGTTCCTAACTTCTAAATCATCTTCAAGCTCCTCAAGTTCTTGTGTAATTGCTTGGTGTGCACCATATGGACCAGACATTATTTTCTCAATTGCCAAGTTTTCTGCCTCTTTGCAGCTTGATACATCAGTAGTCACAAGAAGACCCTTATTCGGAGGAGTGCTTCCCGCCGATCCATCAACCTCACCATTATGAGAAGAAAACTCTTCCACACTGCTTGAATTTATAAAGCCATTCACAATATTACTCTCGGCCTTTTCTCTTATTGGTTCGAAAAATCCAGTGGCATCTGAATGGTCACCCTTTGCGGAACAAGAACTCACAGTGCTGACAGGACTACCAACATGAAGTTCTGGACTAGAGGAAGGCACAGCAGTAACATGTTTGCTATTTCTCAATTGAGCATCTGTATTGTCATCTACCCTCTTCCTCTTCTTTCCATCATCTTGTCCATCTGCAAACACTTTAACTTCACCTGACTTGTCTGATCCAGCATGGCTAGAAACTTTTGTATCTGATATCCGCTTACTGTCCCAAGTTACTTTAGATGGACGGGAAGGTCGGACCCCACCAGGAAATACAAAAGAAGGTATGCTCCTACGTTTCACATGTGTTACACGGATTTCCATTCCAGGCTTCCGGAGAGTGTACATATTGACAGAATGTTTAAATTCTTCAACAGTTAACCTTATATCAAACTGTTCACCTTCATTCACAGGAACTCCTTGTTTGCGTTGCAAACCCATAAAATAACTGCAATGTAACGGTTTAGATTTGTCTTGAAATTCGCCTGGATGTGGGTGGCACTGAAGCATGTTATATGTGTGCCTTTCAATCTAGATTTCCAAAATAAACAATTCATACTTAGTGCTATGATAGATTAAAAATATGAAAAAAGTACAAAAGGGTTAGGGCACAGAATACTACTTCAGTTCAGTATCCATATGTAAGAGGTAGGTTGGGGAAGTTTCCAAGAGGCATATAGAACTCTAATCTGTGTACCCTTTAAGACCCACAAGAAAATAGTTTAGAGGAAAGCCTGTCTCACCTTCAATGTAAGTTGACGGAGACGGGACTCAACCCAGCCTTTCCACTTTCTTAAATCATCATCATCTTCTGCCGAGATGTCTATTTGTAAATAATTCTTGTATGCTTCAAAGAAAGCAAAAGGCTCAAAAAGGGTATCCCACTCAGCTTTGTTTGCCTCCATAGCCTACAAACACTAACAAGTGTTAACAACAACAACACATATCGACGTGTCAAAAAAAAAAACTTAAGTCCTTACAACTCGTGCAAAATGTCATACAACTGAACAAATTTTATCACGTCTATTTCAAAACAAGAATTTAATGAAAGATTTAATATATCCTTAGTTGGGATGTCATTAAAAAACAACTGGACTTCTACCTTCTAAATGAACTAGTCTGCCAAGGATTTTAAAAGGTCAAATATTAAAATTTCAAATATATCTTTAATTATGTATGTACCCCTACCCCCCCCCCC
>AWWV01015764.1:0-29421 GCA_001974805.1 Corchorus capsularis | reverse complement strand
CCTGCAGTTCTAGTTCAAATCAAAATCTACGCATCCAAACAATAAATCTATGTTTCTTTTAAAATTCCATGAGCTTTCAAACCAGAGTCCAAATGCAAATTCCAGTTGGCCAAAAAAGTATTAAAAGACTTCATTATATGATCACTTACAACCCTAATGTGATTGATTATCACACTGAAAGTTTTTTATCAACAAGGTTGAGCATTCAAAATATGTATATTGTAAAGTAATAAACAACAAGGTCATTAATTGATTCAGAAACTGCTATGAAATTCAAAAAAGGATGTTGGATAAAAATCCTAAAATCAAGACCTGGATGAAATGGAAATATTGCTATGAAGTAAACTCAGTAAGTTTAACAAAAAAAAAAAAGCACTCCAGCATTTGGCTAGTTGCACATCCATCCCCTTACCTGAACCTATGGGCTAAAATCCCTTACTTACCAAATCAGGAGAGAAAGAGAGGTTCATACAATTAAAATACAGAAAAATCAAAATACAAAGATGTAAATAAAGCTATCTTCCCCCAACCCCTCCCCCTTTTCTTTTTTTCCTGTCAAAGCCAGTATCAGAATAGGCAAATCCTCAACCTGACAGTCAATTCCATTCAGATGATTTTAATGGAAAAAAGTTCTAGGTAATATAAAAGGGAATGATCTTACACTTATGAAATGAAATAACACATTGACTAGAAGAGAGTTGCATACCTCACAAATTTCACTACCCCTTTGAAACTCATCTGTCATGATTCGCAAAGTACTTGCTGACACATTGTAACTAGAATTCATGCAAGGATAAGCAGGAGTAATGATAGGCATCAGATGATATCTATCTTTTGGATATTTCCGGGGATCCCAAACTTGAAGACCAAGGGATCCTTCCTCAATTGCACAAAGCATGACTGGATTTGGCCAACGCCATTGAGTATACACCCTAAAAAATCGAGACACTAGCATATTTGGCAGAGCATTAGGATATAGCTGGCATATACGAGCAACAAGCAATGCCCAGTTAATACCACCAAGAAAACCAGTAACCTGCCCAGAAAAAAGAATAAAAAGGAATAAATTTCTTATATGACAAAAGAAGCAAGAGCTAAAGCATAATCTTGCCACCATAAAAAGCTTTCATACATTAGAATAAACACCGCGACGTTTTGCCCAAAACCTCATGCATCTCAAAGTTGTCATGAAATTCTGCAGTAAAAGTAATAGAAACATAGTAAGAGTCAATGAACTCTCTAGGGAGGAAAAATGGAAAATATCTCTACATACACAATTAAAAAGCTAATAATAAGCCACAACCTGAATATTTGGAACCAACCGTAAAATTTGGTCAGTGACCCTGCAACCATTAAGACTACGAACCGTCTGCTCATCTGTATTTTGTAATATAGAATCTTGTGAAATATCTAAGTCCTGCACAGAATTTACAGAAACTCTGAGAATGACACAAATATATAAAATAAAATAAAATAAACGGGAGTTACAATGAATTTTGATCTTAACAAAAACCATGGTAGCTACACAAAACTATAATGCACAAAATATAATCTTTCCCTATGGCGGTAGAAAGAGTTGGGTGAAAAATGCTCAATGAATCTGTTCTCCCACCAGATTTCTCATAAACCGAACACCTCTAATGATCATTGTTAAATATTGTCAAATTTTTCGAAAGGTTAAAAATCTTTTTTTTTCTTTTTATTGTACTTGATTACAGTAACACATGTAAATTATACACCTCTAATGAATTCATGTCTGCTGTTTTGCAAAGGCTAGGTCATTGATGTGTCATAGATAACCTATGAGTCAAATGATGGCTCCTCTCAAAATTCGGATCCAATCTACAGTCGGAACTGAATTTTAGTTCATAAAGGAGAAAAGTTTCTCATAGCCATTGGCGTTAATGATAACGCGGAGATGCTTTGCGTTGAACTAAAGATAATAAATCCCTCTCTAGTGGGGGAGAATGCACTAATGTATATATTAAACATAATCCAACCCCTTACAAATTAATGCCATAAAATTCAAATTTAAGCTTTCTAACCTAAGGGCTTGGTTTGGATTCATTGCCACAACCATACCTTCAGACCTTAGCAACCTCCAAACTACAAGGGAACCTAACACATCAAAATCCTCTTTGACTAATTTACTAGATTTTATTTAATTATGTTAAATCCTATAGATATATGGCTTAGTGAAACCACTTCTAAACTCTAATGCTTCATAAACAACTGGAAGTCATCCTTTACAAAATCAAAGACTGATATAACCCATCTAGAAGTACTTCACCTCCTCAACCAACCTAAATTCCCAATGGTAAAAGCTTAAATTGCTAAACTTCAGCGGAAATAGTAACATGTTTCATCAGTTAGCCAAATATTCTTCTTAATCTCGTATGGCAGATTAGTATAACAATAATTCTTAAATAAAAAAAGACTGAAAAATGAAAATTATAAGCAAGTACTTACTTCAGGAATAACCCAAAGTGACAGTTTTGCATAAAGAAGATCTATAGAAACCCCTTTGAATTTGAATCCCATGACTGGGACATGAGCATCAGGCACAGGATGCAATTCCGATACTTCAGGCATCTCAGATAGCATTTTATATAGCTCACCAAAGAAGTCCTCCTACATAAAAACATATAGAAGCATTTTTTAAGTTGATCAATCAACACTTTCTCAAATGATAGAATAATATGTTAGAAAATAACTAGAATAAGATCTGATCGCACTTCTCGTGTTGCATATCTAGGTCCCACACAAAGTGTATCTATATCTGCTCCAGGTCCATGCACCTGTTTCATGGAAAAAAAAAAAAAAAAGTGGAACCATTACGAACTAGAACTCATAATGCTGAAAGCAATGAGATGAAAAAACCATGTACAAGGCATTATTATGAAGCTTGCAGAACTATCAAACTATCACGGGCCAGAGTCATCAATTATCGAAAAACTTTATGCTTTCAAAACAGGTCATACTATCTAAATTTCTTGACATCTTATCTTCTTTCTTAAAACAGAAACAAAAACAGACCAAAAGATGAAATGCCTTACTCTGGTCATATTTGAGCTACTCTGAAAAGAAAGAAGTAAACCAGAATCCTAGAACATACTAAACTAACCTAATTAGAAAATACACCTATGACTTGGCCCAAAAAAAAAATACACCTATAATGAAAGTATTTAATACATTAGCAAGTCTTCTATTGAAACATACTCAAGTGATAAAGTAAAACACTGAACAGCACAGCCGAAACTGCACATAGAAGAAAATAAAATTGTTCTCTCACAAAACTCTATAGTACGTCAATTATAATATATATATATACACACACACATACATATAGCAGAGCAAAAACAATAAACAGTGTAAAGTATCTCCTTTCTCATCCACTGAGATGCAAGCTGAAACAACTAAAATAAACTTCCTGACAAACAACTGAGTATTCATAAGATAGATGACAGCTAACTATACAATAAAAACAGCAAGCTTCTTCTTTTGCAGACATTCATAGCAAATATACAAACTCACATCCACAGTGGCTTGAAGTATTAGCTTCATCTACCATCTCACTATTAGCTAGCAATAATATTTATCCATTACAAAGTTTAACAGATAAGCAAACCCATACAGTTGTCCACCATCATCATCAATAAATGTATACTACAACTTGAAGACCAAACTAACACTACTTAACAAGGATAAAAATAAAGAAAAGGGAGAAAACTAACATACCCCTAAACGGTAAGAGCCAAAGGTGAATATCTTAGCATTTGCTTCTTGAACCAATTGCTCATTCAAGCCCTTAGAGCGGCTAATTGCTTTAACCCAAGTCTTCACAATCTGTTTGATTTATATCAAAACCATTGTCAAACACCAGAACCCGGAAAGGCCAACCATATAATCGAGCAGGCTATAGAAGTACTATAACACATTACAGAAATCATTCTACTTCAAATTATTAAAAGATAGTAAAAAACAGTGAACCAACCTGGTCTAGCCTCCCCAGTACTTCCTCTCGACCAACAGCCTCCTCTCGACTCTCATACAGTCCCACATCTTGCAAATACTGAACATCCAACATTCCAGAAAAAAAAAAACACAATTCAGAATATGCCAAACTTATAAACATCAACAGAAAATTGAACAAAATACAAGAGTGAAAATGCAGATAAGAAGAAACCTTTTCAAGCTCTCGGGTTTTAATCACATCATACTCAGTCGGTCCACCCAAAGAAATAGGCTCAGTAATGCCTAATCTTCGACCATTGTTGCGATTTCCTAATCCAGGACTACCCATTATTCTTAATTTTACAATTTCTTTTTCTTTTTTTCCTCTCTCCCTCTCTCGCTCTCTCTCCCTGTATCTCTTTTGTTTTCTGGCAGCAAGATAATATAATTAATCAAAATTTTATTGATGATATTTTTTCACAGATTTTTGCTTTTTTTCCCTTCCTATGATATATTAAATGGAAAAGAATAAACGAAGAAGTAAAAATCAAATAATTGTCGATTGTAGAGTATTAGGACGATACAACCAAAATTGAAACTGAAAATAAGACGAAAAGAAAAAAGCTATTCTTTTTTTTTCTTAAACGATTAAGGAAACATTACAACACCAAAATTGGGGGCTCCAATTATAAAACAACTCAAACCCTAAGGGTAGAACAGCAAGCACAAAGCTCAAAAACAAAATACAATGGAAAAGTCCGAACTTTCGAGAATTCTAAGGTTTCCGCCTTTGATTGTCGACGATGCCGATTGCGATGTTAACTTTATTGTTCTTCGTCGGCCACAGGGCGATCAAACAAGAAAAAAAAGAAGACCCATGAGTCTCCGATACAAACAAATCAAGGCCCCCTGAAAACCATAAAAACCCAAAGAGAAGTTAGAAAAATAATATTACAAAAAAAAAAAGAGAGAGAAAATTTCAGAGATTAAGGGAGAGAGTTACGAATTTGGTGATTATTCAAAAAAAATTAATCAGAATTTTCTCAAAGGGAGAAGAAAATAAGTTGGGGTAAAGGGGTTCGGCTTCGGCTTTCTTTTTCTCCTTTGCTCTTTCGTTCTGTTCCAAACAGCTGATAATGGGCGTTACTTCTTTTTCTTTTTTATATTTATAATAATAATAAATAAATAAATAAATAGTATTATTTAGACACTAAATAAAGGCGAGGCGTTTGTCGTTGCTGGAGGAGGTGGATATAATTAGGGGTAAATAGGGAACTTAGGTCTTTTTCTTTTTTACCCTTTTGGACGGGGTAAAATAGGGAATTTAGATTCTTTTTTACACCCTTTTGGACTTTGGAGAAAATAAAACTTTTCTATACATTCTCATTCTAACTTCTTTAGTAAGAAAAAAATTAAATTAAATTTTCTCTATTTCTATGACTAGGGTTCGATACCAAATACCAAAAAATATTTTACATTCATTCAATGGTCTATAGTTAATCTATGACTAATTTAGAACCCGATCATTGCCTGGAATGAAAAACAATTTGAAAAATTATTGTTAGGGAATTTCCTACAATTCTCACAAAGTTTAGGATGTAAATTATTAATTTGATAATGATAATTTTTTGTGGTTATGAAAAAATATTATTAATAACTTATTGGTGTTATAATTAATGATTTCTATAGTAGTTCTAAGGGTTCTAATTAGGGATGTCAACGGGGCGGGGAATGTGCGGGGGCTGTATTTCCCGTCCCCATCCCCGACTTCACAACATCATCCCCGTCCTCGTCCCCATCCCCGGCGGGGAATGAAATGTAGTCTACATCCCCGTCCCTGTGGGGATCCGAACGGGGACGGGGATTCCCCGTACCCGAATATTACAATTAATTTTTTAAGTAAAATGTAATTCATAAAAAGTTTACTACAAAGCATTACGATTAATACAAGTTTACAACACCACAATTACAAGTTTAACACTTAACAATATATATTTTTAATATATATTTATATTATTAGTAAATTAGTAAATATTTATATATTAGTATATATTATTATTTATTATTAAAACATATCTGACTTAGTAATTCTTTTATTTAACATATATATTAATATTCTTGTTTGTTGTAAAAAAAACATATATATTAATATATATATATATACATAATATATATATTTCGGGGCCGGGTCTGGGGCGGGGAAAAAATAATAATCCAAGAGAAATCAAAATGTATGTAGTCCTTGGGAGGGCAAATTCTATTAAATTCCACATTATTGAAGAACTATCAATATAAGAAAAATTTCATTCAATCAAAAATTATTCTACGCCATTGATATCATACTTGGAAAATTTAAGGAGACACAGCAAGGCAAAGCAAACATTGTAAACAAACATGTCTTTTCCTCTAAACCCATTATATAAAAGACTTAAATTAAGCTCTTTTCCTATATCCATCTAATCAAACTCAAACCTCATAAACTAAATATTATAAGTAAAAAGGGATGAACTGAACATCAAATAGCAATAATCTATATATTATATATAAAAGAAAGCAGTGGAAAACTACAGGCAGCCAAATTAATTTGTTAAGAATAACGAAGAAAATATTTAATAATAGGTAAAAGAAGATAGGAGAGTCAATCGTATACAAACCCAATTAATAAGTAAGGCCATATAGCCTAGTCTCTGCCGTAAATTCCACTTCTTTTTCCCCTTCAAGTCAATTTATGAGCCCAAAATCCTTTAACTTCCCTTATGAGAGTTGAAGTTGAGGCCTTTTGGGTTCTGCTAGAGCTTGAAAAGGAAAAATATGTGGTTTCAGAGAAAAGAGAAAGTGGGTGATCAAAGGGAGTGCACCCCTGGACGACAATTACCCTAAACCATTATTCTAAGCAATTGAAATCCCAGGAACATACACTCCTAAGGTCAATAAAATAAATTGACAAAATCCAAAACTAATGTGGCGTTGCAAAGAGAGGGATGAGGGATCACTAAAAGGAAGGAACCTTGGACTAAGATAGAAGAAGCTCTATATCCAATTTGTTTCTCTAGGGACATTAATTAGAAGGAATGGGAAAAGACAAAAACCAAAAAAAACGATGGGAAGAATAAAGGGAGGGAAGAGGAATAGTTCAGTGATTTGGAACCTCTTAGAAAACGAAGAGATGGTAAGAGATTTTTTTTTTAAGCACAAACAACATTAATTGCATTTTCATTAATAATGGATTAAGAAACATCAGTGCACCCAAATAGCCATAACTCCAAATGCATTCATGAGCAAGGGCTCTAGAATTTCCAGAAAAATAAACCGGCGAAAGACAACTGCAAAAACAAAACTATACGTTTGGAAGAAGAGAAAGGGAGGAAGGAGGAATAGTTCAGTAATTTGGAACCTCTTAGCAAACGAATATATGGTAGGAGAATTTTCTTTTTTAAGCACAAACAGTATAAATTGCATTTTCATTAATACTGGATTAAGAAACGTCAATGCACCCAGATAGCCATAACTTCAAATGTATTCATGAGCAAAGACTCTTCGAATTTCGGCAGAAAAACGAACCGACAAATGGCAATTATAAAAACCAAATTATACGTTAGGAAGAAAATCTAAAAATGGGTAAATAAATGGAGTCTAATCAAATCAACGTGTTTGGGTCGGATGCTCCAACAAAAGACTTGGAAATTCCAATAATTTTTTACCAAGAACCGAAGGCCAAAGCTAAAAACCAAGGAAAATGGTGGAAACCGCACTAATTATACCCTATAATAAAATAACATATAAAAATAATGCATTTCTAGCAAAAATGTTAAGTTTAGAAGGATATTTAAGTAATCAACCATGTGAGAAAAGATAAAAACTCATTCACATGATCAAATCTAATTAATTCAACATTAATTAAACAAACAAAAGATAATGTAAACACAATTAATATCGTGTTAATGCAAAATAAGGTAGAATTTACATTAAAAATCAAACACATTAGTCTGTGCTTATGCTACAGACAATTTTTTAAAATTTAGACATGAAACTTAGGGGGGGGTTTGGATTGGGGGCATGAAATATTACCGATTGTAATGAGATTACTGCCAAATATTACCTAGGTGCACATTACCGGGAATGTGCACCTAATTCTGTTTGGTTAGGATTCCGGGGTAATGTTTTACACCCGTTTGGTTTTCAGTAATGTTTGTCAGTAATAAAAACAAGATTACATAAATGCCCTTGCTTTGACTAGTTAATTTGACACTCAAAAAATGCCTAAGTCCTGGAAAAAACAACCCAAATTGCATACACAAGTCAATCCAAGTATCCAACAACAATAGCTATTTAACCCAAATTTAACATCATTAGTTTAAAATTTTATACATTTTTTTAACATAATAATATCAATAGCCATCAAGGTAGAAATTTCATTTCCCTACATACAAAATAAGTGGTGAGCACACGAAAAATAAATCATATAATTAAACCCTTGTGAAATGGGGACTCAATTGCACCATTAAGTGTGGGAGTTTCGGCATTCCAATGAACCTCATTCTCATTCTTATTCAAGCTCCAATACTCAAGAAATGCATTTTCGGCATCCCTACGATCCTTATACATCTTATGTTTGGCACCTCGATAACCTAATACTTGTAACTTTGCTTCATCCCAAGTATTATAAATACCCGGCTTACATCTATCAAACACAACATAATATTTTCCAACCATTTTTACCCTAATCAAACATAACAAAATAAAAGAAGAATTATCAAATACTAGTCATAGATAAATAAGTACTACTTATAAAAGCATAAAAAGTTTGATGCTCATTAAGTTCATCAAGCAAATGACAGATAAATATAAAGCAAACCAAGTTTTTGAAGTTCTAAACTTATCATAGTACTAACAATACTTGAACTATCTAAATCTATTTGATCATCATTCTCTCCTTCAACATTAGCACCACCATCATCCTCTTGCACTTGGGAACGCGGAAAATTTTCATGTTGCTTGGAAAAGACATACTGTAACTCCGGGAACCAAAGAAAAGGCTTGTTTCTAACCCACCCACCATATGGATTGTTCTCCTAAACAACCAAAATCCATTAACAATCAAACTATAATTCAAGACTAGTTCTTATTATAAACTAAATATTGATCAAATTATATTACCTGAAACCACATGTCCATGGCAGCTTGGTCTCCAATAGGCTTATGATTTTCTTTATCCCAAGTAAACCCATATGGAGCTTGCAACAGCTTATCGATAGCAAAATAATGCCTTTTAAGAAATCTCACCTTACCATGAATATGCACTTTCCTAAGTCCACAATTAGGCATCTTATGCTTCATCATTGTTACAAGCCTATCAATATCGATATTAACTGCCCCTTGTTCAACAATCTCTGTCATGCATTGTAGTAATGCACGTTCTTCCTCAACAGTCCATAATCTCCTATCACTAGGCCTATGATTTGCCATCTATATATAAAAGGAAAAACTATGTTCACATATCATAAGTATGCATAATCTTCAATTGCACAATTAACAAAAGACTGAAATTGTACACATATTTGCAATTAACAGTCCTAAAATAATAAAGTTTAATTATTTAAACTTTAAAATCCCCAAAATTTCCATAAATTCCTAAACCGAAATCAACAAAACCCAAGTTTTAAAGCCCAATTAACCAAATTTTACATAAACCCTCAATTGCAATGAACCCCCAATTTTACGAGCCCTAATTTTCTCCAATTTTACCTAATTTGCTAACAAAATAAAATCCCCCATTTTTCAAACCATAAATGCCAATTTCACATCAATTATTTCAACAGAAACCAAAACCCCATTTTAATAACTAAATCCCTAATTTCATAGAAACGTAAAACCCTCGAAGACCCATAAAACTAAGCAAACCAACGAATTTCACAAGAAACCCAAGCAAATAACAACAACCCAAAGCCAATGAAAGGAAAAATTATAAAAAAAATATTATAATACAGAGTAAGATGAACTGACCGAAGCAAAGCACACTGACAGAGAAGCAAAACGTTCAAAAAAGGCTGAAATCGAGACCCACAATCTTCAACGAACAAATATTATTAAACTTCGAAATCGAAACAAGGTAGAAAAGAAATGATTTGCAGAAAGTAGAAGGAGGAGAAGAAGCGAAACGACGCTAGGGTTTGGAGAGAAAAAAGAAAAGAAATGAAAGAAGAATAAAACGGAAAAGTCAGTTTATATGATGGTTCAATGTAATAAAAATGAAAACTGAGGGCAACCAAGTCATAACATGCTAATTACTGAGGGCTATTTTGTCCAAAATAAGGGAGCAGCTCGGTAATGTCACAATACCAGGGGGGGATTCGGTATTAGGATTCTCGGTAATGTGGCCAAAAAGCTGACGTGGCACGGTAATGTTATTACCGGGTAATGTACGATTCATGCAAACCGAACTAGTTAATATCACATTACAGGGGTCACATTACGGGGTTAAGTTGATATTACCCCAATTCAAACGCCCCCTTAAGGTAAAAACTAACAACTAAGGAAAAAAATAGTAGGAACACCATTAATTACATCTCAATGCTACAATTACATATAAAGACAATGCATTTCAAGCAAATGTGTTGAGATTGGAAGTATTTTTAAGTAATAAGCCATATGGCAAAAGACCAAAACGGGACGAAAAGGTTCTCCCACATTAAAAGGGGCTTTTAAGAAAACGTTTATCAGGCCACATTTAATTTTAATTTAATTAATATATATATATAATATAATATAAGGCATTATGTGGCAAAAAAATATAATATAAGGCATCAATGTATGGGAAAACAATTAATACCAATGTCTCAATCAATATACGCCGAAACTACTTTTGAAACCCCTCCTACCATATACAAAGTGAAAAATACAAAGGAAAAAAACAAAAATTAGGGCCATTTTAGAAATAAATCATGATACAACACCACATCTAATCAATTTTCAACACCAAACACATTAATCCAATAGTATTAAGATCCAAAGTACTCTTAATTAATTAACTAATAAATTGAGAAAAGACCAAAATGGGCCGAAAAAAATCTCCAACATTAAAAATTGATGGGAATTATTAGTAAATTCCAGAGTGCGAAACGACCAAAACGAGGCAAAAAGGCTCTCCCCACGTTAAAAGTTGAAGGGAGCTATTAGGGCGAAAGACCAAAATGGGGCGAAAAGGTTCTCCCACGTTAAAAGTTAATAGGAGCCTTTAGTAATTTTCAGAGGGTATTCAAATAATATATATATATATATATATATATATATAAGGAAAACAATAAAGAATCATATATAAGAAAATAATAATAAATTTCAAATACATGAAAAATACTTGGAAAAACTTACAATGATGGGTCCGACTCTAGTCCATTACACTCTCAATCCAATTATATCCAGTACACCTTGATTTTTGCCACGTATCAAGTTAAACTTTCAACAGATATGATCTTATTTACTTTTCTTACATAATTAAATATCGGTTACACACAATCCCACGACGTCAATTCTCTTCTGGTTGTTTTTTTTCCCTACTGTTTAGCTTATCTGTAAGCTTTATGGGGAGAGAAATTAGATCTCAATTGGACTTTTCCTTAAAAAATTTCAATCCGGCTTGAGTTTTGGTGTTTAAAATTTGAATACGCAAAATCATGGATATTGTTTTTTTTTAATTTATTTTATATATCGAGCTTCCATTATAGGAAGTATATTTGGCGGAAACCTTAAAGCCTAAGCCTGGAAAATAGTAAAAAAAAAAATGAGTGAGAGTAAACTATCAAGGATGATTATTGGATGAATCCACTATTTGGATCAATGGGTTCAAGCAATCGATTCCGGCAGGGCACCGATTGTTGTCTGTAAACGACTCAGGAGATTACGGTGTATAAGGGACTTAAAATATTAAAAAGTAACTTTAGATCATACTCATTGAAAGTTTGATAGGACACGTGGCAACAATCGAAGTCCGTATTTGATATTATTGGACTGAGAGTGTAATGGACTAAAGTCGGACCCCAATAATAGAGGTAAGCAAAATTCGATGTAGTAGAAAAATATAAAATGAAAATATAAGGGTGTGATAGTGTTGTTGAGAGCCCTTATATAAACAAAATAATACGTAGTAATTTATGATGTGCCATAGTTTAGGAGTTAACTTTGAATCTAAAATGAAATTTGAATTTAAGTATAACGTAATAATTAGGAGAAAATTTTGGATCTAAAATGAAAGATTATATTATATTTAATTTTAATAAATACTATTGAGTGGAATTTTTTGGAAGCTATTATGTTGCAAATGGGGTTTGCTAGGCGTTGGGTTGACATGGTCATGCATTGTGTTCGTTCCGTTTCGTTCTCAGTGGTAGTAAACGGGGATATGAATTTCGGCCAGAAAGGGGCTTAAGGCAAGGTGATCCATTATCCCCTTACCTCTTTTTTATGTGCACTAAAGGTTTGTCTGCGCTTTTGTTCAAAGGAAAAGTTGATGGTCTTTTAAGTGGTATTTCTGCTAGTCAAAACGGACCTTGGGTGAGACTTGTTCTTTCGTGATGACAGCTTACTGTTCAGGAAAGCGAATAGTGCTGAGAGCAACCAGGTGAAAGAATATCTAAGGATTTATAAGAATTGTTCGGGTCAAAAATCAATTTTGAGAAGTCAGTTGTTTTATTTAGCAGTAACACGAAGCAATCTGATCGAGATGATGTTAAGGCAATATTTGAGGTTGGTGAGCACAACATAATTGAAAAATATATGGGTTTGCCTACTCTAGTTGGTCGAAACAAGAAGACTACTTTTAATTGGATTAAAGAGCGAATAGCTAAGAAAATTGAAAGCTGGAATGTCAAGTGGATTTCTCAAGGTGGGAGAGAAGTGCTGATCAAATCTGTCTTGCAAGTGATACCTACTTATGCCATGAATGTTTTTGCATTCCCTCAAAACTTATGCAATGACATTGATAGCATGATTAGTCGCTTCTGGTGGAAACAACGATTAGATAAACGCCCTATTTACTAGTTGGCCTGGAAGAAATTGTGCAAAGCGAAGGATTTTGGAGGTCATGGTTTTCGTGACATGGAAGATTTTAATATTTCTTTACTTGCCAAGCATGGATGGCGACAGCTGCATAACCCGATAGTTTAATTGCTAGAATTCTCAAAGCAAGGTACTATCCACGTTGTTTTTACTGGATGCTAAAGTTGGTTGGAAACCTTCATTTACTTGGCGAAGTATGATCAAAGGCAAGGAACTTCTTCGACATGGGCTTTGATGGTGAATTGGTGATGGCCGAGATGTTCGAATATTTCATGATAAATGGGTTCCAAAGCTCACAAATTTCACTCCACGCTCTGGAATTGATTTATTACCGAATGATTTGCTGGTTTCGGATTCAATTAGCGAGAATGGGGGCTACTGGAATTTTGATTTGGTTACAGATTCCTTTGATACGCAGGAATCAGAAGCTATTTTACAAGTGCCTTTGAGTTCTAGATTGTCACGTGATCTCTTGATTTAGCAATTTGATAACTGGGGGCAGTATACTACTCGTAGTGGATACCGAGTTCTTCAAATCTTGCAAAACAATAATGAGATGTCAGCTCTAGATAATTTTGCTGAGGATAAAGGGTGGCTTCTAGGGGTGAGCATCGGGTTAGTTTCGGTGCAGTCGGTCGGTGACTCACCTGAAACCAACAGAACAAAAAGCACCGAATACTGACCCGACCAACATAACAACCGATGGAAATCGACAAAAACCGACGAACACACTGTAATCGCTCGATCTGGATGTCAACTCTAGAAAACCATAAAAAGAACAAAGAACAATTAGCCCTATCAAGCGTCAACTTTGGCAATCGCAATCAAGCGCAATCCTCGATCTGGGTATCTTCAAATTTTCATCAAAACTAAATCCAAAGAGGAACCATGTCAAAACCAAGTTACTAATAAATTCAGCAACTGCGTATCTCCAAAACCTTGTGAATTTCATCCCCATAGAATAATTATAGAAAAGAAAAGAAGAGGCAAAAATGACTTAGAGCTTGCCAATGGAGCTTGAACTCGAAACCCCTTGGGAGTATTTGATGACTGTTGAGAAATAGATTGCTCCATCCTTTAAAACAAAGATTCAAATTTCATAGACAGAATCAAAGTCGACTGCCGTGAGAAATAGAGAGAGAGAGAAGTCAAAGAGGGAAGTTGAATTGAGAGACAGAGAGAAAGAATTTGAGAAAAACAAATAAAACCTAATTTTAATACCATTATATATTTTCTGATTTAAACTATATATTTATATATAATTTCATAATAATAAAAATATATTAAAAATATATATTTCATTTAAAACATCGGTTTTTGATCGAGCAAAAATAGATCCTATTTTTATGATAATTTTCCTATGTTTTTTGGTATTTTTATGTGTGATTTTAACCTATTTTACAAGTATTTGTGTTTTTAGGTCTTGAAGAGAAGAAAAGTGGAAACTTATTGTTTTTCACTATTTTTGGAGCTATTTTGATGACTTTTTACACAAATATGGATTTGGCATTTTTGAGAGAAGAATTGGAGATTCGAAATTCGTGATTGAAGATTTATTGAAGATAGTTTCAAGTCATGAAGATCATTGAAGAAAGTTTTCAAGGAGAAAGAGCTAAGGATTGAGCTTAAATCGCGAAGGAATGAAGATATGCTTTGGAGAGACCCTGAAGACATGGACTTGTGAATATATTATAAGGGAGAATAACCAGCCCAGCTGGGCCCACAAGTGGAGTCAAAACCCTAAGCCGCGCGGTCCAACCCTGTGTAAATACCCAATTCTTGCAATACTAGTCCTAATTGGATTAGGATTCTGCGCGATGCCGGTAAAAAGGCCATAACTTTTGACTCAGATCTCCAAATGATGCATGTGGATATGCGTTGGAAAGAGGATTCTGAGATCTACAATTTTGCTTTGAAGCCCGAAGCCCAATTCTGCCATCTCCGAGTCTGGAATTGCTGTCAAAGTTCCTGGTCAGTAGCAGTTTTTCCTAAAATCTGATTTTTACTCTAAGAAGACCTCCAATCCGACTTAGAGACCAAGTTAAACCGTCCTAGGCTATTCCTAAGTTTATTAGGAGTCTAATTTGTCCACTATAAATATCCACCTTATGTTAACCATAGAGAACACATTCTACATCTTTTCTTTTCATCTATTATTTTATTTTCTTCTAGTTTTTAGTTTTCTCTCTAATTTTAGAAGAGGGTGTCGACAACCCTAGGCTGCCATCAAGGGAGGATTTCGCCCTGATGTTTGTAAGTTTTCTTTAGATTTGTGTGCTTATAATTTGATATTTATTCTTGGTTTTACATGTTTGCTAATCACTGTTTTATTTTATGATCTTGATAATTGTTGATTTAGACGGCGCTATTGATATAAATGGATAGATCTATAGTTAGATCAAACTTAGAGAATTAATAACTCAAGTTTGATTATTGGTAACAAATTGGAGAAAAATTAATAATTCTTCCAATGGGATTGGTAAACCTTGTTTGTTCTTGAAATTAATAATCATGAATTAAATAAGTTTGGTTATACTTGATATGCATGTGTGAAAATTGTGCCTAATGCTTTGTTCTTGACAAACTAATAAACCATAAATTTGGCAATTGGTTGTTTTGAATAAAAGAGATAATCTAAGCTGGAAAAGAGAAATTTTATCTAATACACATGTTAGGGATTTATCTCTAGACCAATTGTTTAATTGAGAGTTATTGGGGTAAGTTTGTTGATGTTTTACATGATGCTTAAATCTTTTGATTGAAGGTGTCATTGGCGTTTAACTGATCTTTCTTGCTTTAATAATAGAATATCAAATTCATCTTTTAAATCAAGGATCCATAGTTAAATTGATTGATTTCTACCATTGGAGAAAAAGTATGCTTTGAGTTATTGTTTTCTTTAGTATCTGCTTTAGCTTTAGTTAAATTTAGTTTTGTGTTATCAATTACTTTTCTTTATAATTGGTATTTTTAATCCCCTGTTTTTGAGTGATTCTTAGAGAAGATTTATCTTTTGATAAGTCTATTCTGCTTCTCTGTGGGATTCGACCCTACTTACCCTATCTGCTTAGTTAGGAATCTGTGGGGATTATTTTGTGATTTGTTAATGACCTATCGGTTTCTCGGTCGGTTTCGGTTCTCAACATATGAGACCGAAGACCGACCAAGAAAACCAACACCGAAGACCACACTGAGTAAAACCGACACACTGAATAAACTGCCCCATTTGCATCGTTTATGGTTCAATTTGGTTTTTCAATTCGATTATGCTCACCCCTAGTGGCTTCGATGTATCTGGAGAGCTGAGGTGCCACCAAAAATTAGAAAATTAAGTTTAAATTCCAAGGAATTAGGATAGTACCATTTGCATTCATGTTTAAATTAATTGCACGCATGTTAAATCATATTAGTCTCGATCTTTTACTATGATGGGCCAGTTCGCGGGAGAAGGTGCAGGCGCACGACTTCTCGATAATTTTCCCTAGGCTGAAGAGCCTTTGCAAATATCCCCGGGGGACCGAGCTATGTTCGTAGAGTCTCAATTCGGGTAGACCGTTATTAATGCGAAAATAAAATGAACATTTTCATGCATTTATAAATTGCCATTCTGTTAAGTGTTTTGATTTATAAATTGGCGTTTTTGACAATTGACAGGTAAATCTCGGGTAACGGTGCACGAGCACGACCTCTCGGGATTTCGCCCCGAGATCGAAAGGCCTTTACGAACATCTCCAGGGGCTGAGCTAGGTTCCTGGAGGCATGGAATTAAATATTCGTCGATATATCCGATATATGTACCCCTCGATATAAATATCCAAAAAAAATTCAATGTCACCAGATATCCGTCGATATTTATCGATATTTATCTATATCTCGATATATCCGTAAATATCCGTAAATATTCATATTAAATTAAATATTTTTTTTCTTTTTACATCTAGGATTAAAAATATAAGCGACATTTCAATGAATTATTTCATTTTTTTCAAAAATATTAGCAATTGAAGTCATTTTTACAAAACTGTGGTAATAGTAATACGAATAATTGTTTCGTTTAAGTGATTTGGTTTGAGATAGACCCGGGTATAATATAATATAATTTCATTCGAATGCCTTTTGGTCATTTATTAAATAGTAATTTTACTGAAATTGCCAATTTAATATTGGTCACAATAATTTTATGTCTGTTTTTTTTTTCCAAAGCTTTCTTCAAACTAATAACTGCATGTTTTCTTAAAAGTAACATTAGCTTTTTAATTCATACAATTTGGTCTGATCCGATTTTGATCATCTATTTAATAGTAATATTCCAAACATTCCCATTTTGGTATTCGACACAACACTTCTATGTCATTTTTTTTTTGCCCAAAGCTTTGTTCAAAGTAAAAGTCACATTGTTGTCAAATATCTGTTTCAATTAAGTCTGGTTTTGATCATCTCAAGAATAGGAAAATTCCTGACATGTATGAATTACCATTTTCATCTTTGACTAGAAGGCCAAACACTTTATGCAAAAAATTTTTGTTATTCGAATTATGCAAAATTTTAACTGATATGTTTATGCATGTCAGGAATCTTACTATTCCTGACACGCATATATTACCATCTTCTCTTTGGCTAGAAGGCCAAAAACTTTATTCAATTTTTTTCCAATTATGCAACGTTTCACATAACTTAATGCATGTCAGGAATCTTACTATTCCTAACATGCATACATGCATAAATCCATTATCAATTTCGTCTTTGGCTTTTTGGTCAAAGACGAAATGCTTCATGATAATGCATGAGCATTATCATCTCAATACTAGAATCCAAAGCTTCATTAAAAAAAAAACAAAAAGGAAAAAAAGTTCAGCATTGTAATAATAATTGAAAGTTTCTCCAATCCAATATATATAGATAGTATGCAAGTTAGTAACCCAAATGCAAAGAAAAAAATAACAACTTTTCCTACATTTCTTTCCCCCTCTCCTCTGAAACCTTCATTATCTTCCTTCAATCTCCTTACCTCTTTTTGATTTTCATCTTCACTCTATATTTTTTCACCATCAAGTACAATACAAGCACCCTTTGGCCATAGTCCATTTTGATTATGTGTGGCTCTTAATCAAAATTAAGTTGGCTTTAGCTTTCTCCATCAATCCTTACTAAGGTAGTGTATTCTACTTCTTTTAATTTTAATTTTTTATAATGCAAGGTAGAGCTAATGTATTTGCTTGATTACAAAAATAATGTATAAGACTTTTTATATAATATATATTAATCATTCACTTTTTTTCTTGGTAGATGCCTAAAGATGATGCACGGCAGCATGGAACTCCTATACTAGAAATAAAGGGTGGTGTAATATGTAAGTATTGTGGATTTGTAATGAGAAGTGGAGGAGTTACTCGGTTAAAGTGGCATTTAGCCGGTATAGATCCAAAGAAGAATGTCAAAGCATGTGAAGTAGTGACGGATGACGTGAGAGATTTGATGCAACATTCATTGTGTACTTTTGCAAAAAGTAAAGAAAAAAGGCGAACACATATGGATGACATTAGAGCAGAATTAGCAACGGATGTTATGGGGCAAGAGGATAATGTCGAGGATGAGGATGAAGATACGGTTGCATATCCTCCAGATGTGTCAGCAGATAAAATGCATGCTTATAAAAAAGCTTTTCATGCTTCAAAACAGTTTGAATGGGAATGGGAGCAAAGGATGAGATATTCATCCGGTCCTGGTGACAGTAGTGGACAATCCTCAAAATCTGGAAATATGTTACAAAGAAGTCATACTGTTCGAGAGAAGGGGGATCCAGTTACAAAGGCTGCTTCCGTACAGAAATCTGGACAATCAACGCATTAAAGTATGTTAGCATTTCTGAAAGGCAAAACAATGATGGAAAAGCGTTGGTAGGCTTGCAGCAAATTTTTTTTTTATTTATGACAATGTGCCAGCTTCAAAAGCAAATTCTCACCATTTTAAGAATATGGTGAAAGACTTTCAAGTCGGAGGGCAAGGAGTCTATCCTCCATCTGCATATGAAATTAGAACAAAATATCTAGATATGGAGGTGGAGGATATAGAGGGATAATATTTTATCCCATACTCTTGACCAATTCAAATATTTTTTGAATTTAGAATTATTGTTATGATCATGTAATCTATTGTAATCTTACCTATATACACTTTGTTTATATATACCCATCAGAACATAAATGAAAATAACTCCTTTTTGCCTCTCAAACTCTCTGTTTCACTTTCCTATATTTCTAAAACATTCTTTTATATGGTATCAGACTTCTTCTTGCTTTAAACAAGCTTCGATCTTGTTTTATCATGACTGTTTCCACCACCTCTTCCGCTCAACCTATTGCTGTCAATGCAACAACTCAGTTGCCGGTCAAACTCACTGCCACCAATTTCTCTTCGTGGCGAGCGCAATTTGATGCGCTGTTATTTGGTTATGATCTCGTCGGGTATGTCGATGGTTCCTTTCCGGCACCCGCTTCTGAAATACAGCAAGATGGAAAGATGGTTCCTAATCCGGCGTATTCCTTGTGGATGCGCCAAGACAAGCTTATTCTGCTTGTTATTTTTGCAACTACCTCTGAAAATATTCCTGCCATTCATTGCTGCCTCAGACACTTCCATGGAGGCTTGGCAAAAATTGATTAAGATGTATGCCAACAAGACTCGATCCCGTATTATGGATCTCAAAGACAGCTCTCTTGCCACCAGACGTGACACTAAGCCTGTTGGTGAATACCTTCCATACAATGAAGCATATCGCTGATGATGTAGACTTGCTGGAGCACCGATTGATGATGATGATTTGGTCCTCCACATCCTTCGCGGTCTTGGCTCAGAGTATCGAGAATTCACTACTGCCATCCGTGCCAGAGAGAATCCGATTTCTTTTGAAGAACTCCATGACAAAGTTGCTGCCTTTGAGCTTCAATTGAAACATGAAGCTTCCTTAAGTGAAGTAAGTATATCGACTGCCCACTACACTAGAAAATCTGGCACTAATCCTACTTCTAGGAATTTTCATTCCAGGGGGCGCTCCTTCCATAATGGGAGAGGGTACAATGATCAGCGCAATAATTCCAGGCCGGTGTGCCAAATCTGTGACAAAGTCGGTCACTTGGCTAAAACTTGTCGCCAAGGGAAACGCTTCTTCACTTCCTCGCCAAATTCCTCGCCAACTGCTAATTATGCCAGCACCAATTCTGGTGACAAGTCCTGGTGTATGGACACAGGAGCCTCTCATCACATCACTTCAAATCTCAAAAATTTGTCAATTGTCTCTGACTATGAGGGAACTGATGAAGTAATTGTTGGTAATGGATTAGGTCTGACCATTACTCACTCTGGAAGTGTTCATTTGCATTGTCATGATAAGTCTTATAAGCTACGAGATGTTCTATGTGTTCCAACTATGAAACAAGATTTGATTTCAGTTTCAAAATTTTGCAAAGCAAATAATGTATTTGTTGAATTTCATGATGATTTCTTTCTTGTTAAGGATGTGCAGACAAAGCAGGCATTGACGAGGGGATTGCTCATTGATGATGTCTATCAGCTACCAGCCTCAACCCTTTCGAAGTCACCATTTGCCTTTTCATCAGTTCGTGTTTCCATTGTAGATTGGCACAATCGACTAGGGCACCCGTCTCATTCCATATTGCAATGCATTCTGAATAAATTTTCCCTGTCTTCTTCCAAAGCTGAATTTTCTACATGTAATGCCTGTTAGTGTAGCAAGAGTCATAAGCAGCCTTTTGCAACTTCATCCTTAACTAGCTCTATGCCACTTGAACTTATATATTCTGATGTTTGGGGAGCAGCACCTGAAATGTCCATTGATGGTTATCATTACTATGTAATTTTTGTTGATCATTTTTCGAAATATATATGGTTTTATCCCATCAAGAGAAAATCTGATCTTTTCACCTTATTTCCTAAATTTAAAGCACTTGTTGAAAATTTCTTTCAGACTTCTATTGTGTCAATATACTCTGATGGAGGGGGTGAGTATGAGAAATTAAAGAAATTCTTTGAGTCACATGGCATTTCTCACCTCCAAACACCGCCACATACACCTGAACACAGTGGCATCTCTGAACGGCGGCATCGACATGTGGTTGAAACGGGCTTAGCCTTGCTATCTCAAGCCAAATTGCCTTTTACCCTTTGGAGTTTTGCTTTCAAAACCGCCACTTACTGATCAATCGCATGCCAACACCAGTACTTGATGGTAAGTCTCCGTTTCAAATTCTATTTTCCAAAGATCCTAACTACTCCAAATTAAGAACCTTTGGCAGCCTGTGCTATCCTTGGCTTCGGCCTTACTCCAAACATAAGCTTCAGCCCAGATCCAAGCCTTGTATTTTTGTAGGCTATGGCGATAATCAGAGTGCTTACAAGTGTCTAGAGCCCATTTCAAATAAAATTTATACCTCTAGACATGTAGTTTTTAATGAGCATGAGTTTCCATACAATTCAATCACTTCTTCCGCAGGAACAATAACCAAAGACGTCTCAAACAGTTTTCTCTCTTATCCTCATCTCATTCACCTTCAGCAACTTTCGCTACCCTCTTCATCGTTGGAGTCATCATCACTGCAGCAATCTTCATCGAATACTGCTTCTGTCTCTGAGGTTCCTTCGACCTCTCTGCCATCTGAGGTAATTCCTTCACTTGATTCCTCTACAGCAACCCCATCAGTTGCTCCTATACAAGATCAATTGCCTTCTTCTTCTATGCCTTCACAATCTTTGCCAGTTGCAGATATATCTCAAGGCTGAAATTCAGTTCCAAGACCTGCTGGAAACACGCATTCAATGCAAACAAGAGCCAAAAACAATATTTTCAAGAAGAAAACAGTCTCTATTGCCACTAAATATCCCTGTTCCTCCTCTATTGAGCCTACTTGTGTGTCTCAGGCACTAAAAGATGAGAAGTGGTGTGTTGCTATGTCTGAGGAAATTAATGCTCTTCTTCGCAATAACACTTGGGAATTGGTTCCAAAATCAAATGCACAGAACCTAGTGGGATGCAAATGGGTGTTTCGCATCAAGAGAAATCCAGATGGGAGTGTGTCTCGTTACAAGGCTCGATTGGTGGCTAAAGGATTTAATCAAAGGCCTGGTATTGATTACACTGAAACCTTTAGTCCAGTGGTTAAACCCACCACTATTCGACTTATCCTAACTATTGCTCTGCAACAAAAGTGGAAACTCTTTCAGCTGGATGTGAACAATGCGTTTCTGCATGGTACTCTTGATGAAGATGTCTTTATGAAGCAACCTCTTGGTTTTGTGGATTCTTCCACTCCCAACTATGTATGCAAATTGAAGAAGGCTCTCTATGGCTTAAAACAAGCTCCACGAGCTTGGTATACTGCCTTAAGCTCTTTCCTGCTTGATTACGGTTTCCAGCAGTCAAAATCAGATCCATCTCTTTTTCTCTATCACAAAGATAGTGTTACCATTTATTTTCTGGTTTATGTAGATGACATCATTATAACAGGCAGTGATCTTCGCTTTGTTACCAAATTTGTTGCTGACTTGTCTGCTAGATTTTCATTGAAGGAATTGCTACCACTACATTATTTTCTCGGCATTGAAACAGTGGCTGTTAAAAATGGTCTCTTTCTTTCTCAACGAAAGTATATTATTGATTTACTTCAAAGAACAAACATGCTTGACTCTAAGGCGGTAACTACTCCAATGGCTTCAACTGTTTCTCTCACCATAGATGATAGTGAAACATTGTCAGATCCAACAGAGTATAGAAGTATCGTTGGTGCTTTACAGTATCTAGCCATTACAAGGCCTGATATATCTTTTGCAGTCAACACGTTAGCTCAGTTTATGCACAAGCCAACTTCCAATCATTGGCAAGCTGCAAAACGAATTTTGCGCTACTTGAAAGGTACTGCATCTCACGGCTTGTTCCTAAAATCTACTTCACACACTTCTTCTTCTATACTTGCTTATACGGATGCTGACTGGGCTGGTGACAAAGGGGATCAAAAATCTGTCTCTTCTTATCTCATTTACTTTGCTGGGAATCTTGTTTCATGGAAATGTTCAAAGCAGAAAACGGTAGCCAGGTCTTCCACTGAAGCAGAGTATAGAAGCTATCGCCAATGCTGCAGCAGAATTAAGTTGGCTGCAAAATATTTTGCAAGAATTACATGTCTCAACTAAACAGGTTCCACTCATTCTTTGCGACAATGTTGGTGCAACATACGTTTCCATGAATCCTGCATTGCATTCCAAGATGAATCATATCTCAATTGACTTCCATTTCGTTCAAGATAAAGTAAACACTGGCCAACTTACAATTCGACATGTTCACACTCATGATCAATTGGCTGATTTACTCACCAAGCCTCTTCCAAGGTCCAAGTTTCTTCATCTAGTTTCCAAGATAGGAGTCTTACCTGGAGACTCTATCTTGAGGGGGCGTATAAAGGGATAATGTTTTATCCCATACTCTTGACCAATTCAAATATTTTTTGAATTTAGAATTATTGTTATGATCATGTAATCTATTGTAATCTTACCTATATACACTTTGTTTATATATACCCATCAGAATATAAATGAAAATAACTCCTTTTTTGCCTCTCAAACTCTCTGTTTCACTTTCCTATATTTCTAAAACATTCTCTTATAGAGGAAACACAAAAGTATGTTAATGAGGTGAGCGGCAAGTGGAAGAACTATGGTTGCACTGTGATGTGTGACGGATGGACCAGGCCGACAAAGTTGTCCATCATCAATTTTATGGTTTATAGTAAAGGAACAACAATTTTTTTGAAGTCAGTTGATGCCTCTGATCACATCAAGGACTATAAATATATTTATGGTATGATGAAAGAAGTTGTCCAACAAGTTGGAAAAGAGAATGTTGTTCAAGTAGTGACTGACAATGGAAGTGCTTTCAAAAAGGCTGGGAAACATTTAATGACAAGATACAACCTCTATTGGACTCCATGTGCAGCTCATTGTATTGACTTGATTTTCGAGCAGATTGGAAAAAGAGACAGAGTCAAATCTGTGATTGATGAAGGCAGAAGGATTACTAATTTCATATACGATCACAGTTGGCTTCTTGCACAAATGAGAGCTTATTGTCAAGGAGACATTGTGCGCCCCGGTGCTACTCGATTTGCCACAAACTACATCACCTTAGACAGTTTACTCAAGAAAAGGCCAAGTTTAAAAATGTTGTTTACTTCTCAAGAATGGGGTAATCATCAATTGAGTCGATCAAAAGTTGGAAAGCAAGTTAAAAGTTTGATATTGATGCACACCTTTTGGGATAATGTTACAACTATTTGCAAGATTTTTGAGCCCATTTATCGAGTGCTCTGAATTGTGGATACTGAAATTTGGCCAACCATGGGATGTGTTTATAAAGCCATGCAGGTGATGAAAGAGCAAATTATGCAATCCGGCCGTCATAATAGTTGGGTCATCAAAATTATAAATGACCGATGGGATAAGACATTGGAACATCCTTTACATGCAGCAGGTTAATGGTTTCTCTAAACCCTAAACCTAAACAATGGAATTTTAGTTTTTGTTTTTATAGAATTAATATTTATAATTATTAAGGGACTTACCTTTTTTATTATGCTTGTACCATTGTTGAGAGATTTGACAATACGAATATTATCTCAAACTGCATCATCCTCAGCATGTGAAAGAAATTGGAGCACATTCGCTCTAATCCACATAAAGCAGCGAAATTGGTTAGCCCATAAATCTCTGTAGAATCTTGTGTTTTGTTACTATAATATGAGATTACGGGTTAGGGACATGGAAGTTGCACAAGAGCAAACTGAGCAAGATCCTTTGAATATTCTTGATATTTCTGTTGACATTGGTGATGAAGAAGAATATCCTCTTTTTCAATGTATTAGGCCTGTGCATTTAGATGATAGTGATAGAAATCCTGATTAGCAAATTACAAATCATGCTGAAGAATTTGGGATTGATGTCGACAAAATGATGTCTGAAGAGGTTGGTCTAGAATGTTCAACAGATGAAACAGTTGGTCCTCCACCCAGATTCGGTTCCGAACCTAAATTTAGAGGTTCTTCAGCTCACGGAAGATGTGATGATGATGATGATGATGATGATGATGGGTGAAATGAAGGAAGAACTACAACAACAGGTACTCAAGGTGGGGATGGACAAAGTGGAGCAGAAGATGCAAGCAGGTATGGTGACAATTATGGGAGTGATTATGTACCATACAGTCCTTTTCCATGTGAGGCAGATTTCACACATGCAACGCAAGATGAAGATCATGGATCTCGTAGAGTTGGGCATGGGGCCAAAAATAGAAAAGGGAGAAGAGCAATGCGTGAACTCACTGATAAGTTTAGCTCAATAAGCTTAACGACTGCATCTAGTTCATTTGGATGTGGAGGGCATTTTGAATCAAATTCTAGTTATGGTACTAGATCTGGAGCAAATGAGTTTGAATTATTGGTTTCATCTAAAATGTATCCAGAGTATCCACTTGAACAATAGACTTATAATGAGCATCTGGTGCAACAGCCAAACGCGGACGTAGTTTCGGGTGAGTGCCCCCTATTGGATGGCTAGCAAGTATTAGTCGAGAGGCACATTTGGAATATGGTGCACAATTATATGGTGGTCTATAAACCTTATATGTCATGGCTTGAATATTTTAACTGGATTACCGCCCCCGGGGGAGGTGATACATCCATGTCTAGTAGAAGCCATAGCAGTGGTAACTATGGTAGTAGTGATTTTGAGCCTCCAAGAAAGTCAATGTGGTACTGAGGTTGTATTTGTGCTTTGGATTGTGTTTTGTGACTAAAATAATGTAAAATAATGCACTTATAAATATGATCTAGTACTTTCTTGCTTCAGAAAAGAAATCATATAATTTTTTACATTTAATGAAGTGATTTATTTGATAACCATCATTTTGAAGATAAAATAAATGTGTGTTTAAATTAGTATAGTTGATTTATATATATTATATACGCTTTTCGCAGTAAAAAATATCAAAAAAATAAAAAGTAATGTCTACATATACTCTATTTATCATATCTTGATTCTAAAATATGTGGAAATATGTAAATAAGAATTGGTCAAAATTTCAAGGCAAAATTCAAACGTTTACTATAAATATATGTCGTTTTAGTGCATTTTTAACCACTTATTTTTGAATTTCATCGATACCTCGATATATCCGTCGATATTATGTGGAAATATATGTAAATAAGAATTGGTCAAAATTTCAAGGCAAAATTCAAACGTTTACTATAAATATACGTCGTTTTAGTGCATTTTGAACCACTTATTTTTGAATTTCATCGATACCTCGACATATCCGTCGATATATCCGTTCAATAAATCCATGGATACCTGTATTAAACTCCATGCGGGATGTCAAATTAGAGTAAACTCCTTTTTATCAATCAGTTAATAAAATCAACACCTTTCATTCATCATCTCGATTCATACATTTTGGGATTAAATAATCAGAAAACAAAAAAGTTGATTATTTTCTTTTAAAGTATGTTTTTAATTCTTGTTCTCTTATTTTGTTTTCAAAAACTAAAATTGGTGATTAAGAGTTTTAAGATATAACAAAGAAGTTTTAATTTATCAAAAAGAAAAAAAAAGATTTCTTTTCAAATTCAACTTTATTTCCAAAAACCAAAAAAAGAAGTAATTAAGTTTTCAAGAAAAAGGATTTTCTTAATTGGCTTTTATTCAAGTTTTTACAAGATAAAAATAAATGGAAAAGGTTTTCAGGGTAAGAAAAGAAGATTTTCTCACCAGTTTTGCTTAAGAAAATTTAAAAAGACAAGGAATAAAATATTTCAAAAAGAAAAAGAAAAAGATTTTGACCTAGCCTTTTTAAAACTCATTTTTGAAGAAAAAATGATTAACAAGAGAACAAACAGTGAAAGAGAATTGAAAATAAAATTGATCGACACTCGGCAATCCGGTTACATTCTTCAAATTTTCGACATTTAAACTTTTTGTTTTAAAAACTGATTGTTTTGTAACTTTTTTCAATAAACAAGATTAGGATTAAAAGCAACCATTTTTTTTTTGGACTGACTAGATCTAGTTAGATTAGAGGTATCATCGTTTGACGAGCACTCCAGAGGTGTTCATCCTTTCCCGGACGTAATCGACTCTCGAACTTAAACTTAGGTGACAAGACCGGACCTATAGGTTTAGTGGGTCCCTCGCCAAGTTTTGGATCTCATTAGACTAGTTAGGTTGATCAGTTGACTAATCACACCTCTCTTTGATTAGTGACGACTCCATAGGTTTAGTTTTAAGTCGTTAACGGTAGGATTCCACGGACCTGCACGTTGCAACACTTTTAAATGACTTTTCCAACGTGGTTGTGGTTTTACATTCCCACCAAATTTCCACACTCCAATTCCGCCTGTGAGCTTCTATTCATTATAGGATTTGAGTGTCAGAACACCATTGACAACCCTTGAAAATTTTACTCCCTAACAATTTCAGGCAAATTATAATTAGTAAATTAATTTATTTTTAAACATAATAATTATAAAAGTAGAACGGAAAACAAAATTACTGGAAAACATACTTGTTCTACTTCTAGATCAGATGCCTCAAAAGTAGGAAGCCCCAATTCTTGCTCTGCTACCAAGAAATTTCGTACATTTTCGAAGTACTGAAATGCTGACAATGCAGCTCCATCAGGTATGAAAGCTGCATCATATGGACTTTCCACCACCTAAAACCCAATCACCCAATGAAATTAAATGTAATTAAAAGGAAATTATATTTAAATAAAAAAAAACAAAAACTCATTTCACCTTTGGCACAACTCCAGGTTGAACTTTATTGAGGACATTGCAGAGAATTATTGTACTCCTCAAACCAAGCCAAAATTATTCCTCTGATGGCTCTGCTGGCAAATCTTTAGCCGCCACTACTCCAACCATCTTCCTTAGCCATCCAGCTGCTTCATACCTCCTCGATGCTGCCATACAAAAGATCATCACATTCAGCTTCTTTTCTTTTCTTAGCTTTCGCCATTAAATTATATCATTTATCTTTTATTCACTACAATTCATCATCTAAATTTCATCTAAATTTTAAGAAAACTATAAACACTTAAATCAAATACATGATTTTCTTTTTCCTATTCAAACATGTGGCTAATGATTGTAAAGTATGAATATTGTGGAGTGGATCAGGGAGGAAATTAGAAGAAAATAGAGAAAAAAATTCTAAATTCCATGGAATTGGACAATTCTGACTAGGTAAAAAAGTAGTTGAAAATTCATCAACAAAATCCAGGTGCTGATTTGAAAAGGACAGAAGAAAAAAAATAAAGTACCAGCTTACTTAGCTTTCCTAGACTTCAAATCAAGATCTTTAGAGCGAAACATGTTGTTGCAGTACATCTTCTACAATTGAAGCAACTGAATCGCTTTCGCAGTACATCTTCTACAACTGAAGCAACTGAAAACGACAACGTTGCCTCTGCCGCCATTTTCTCTTCCACAAATTATTCCAATATAAATTAGAAAGAATCTCACAACTCCACCATCAAAATTCCAAATTCTCAGAAGAAGATGAAATTTCTCAAATGAGAGAATAAACAATGAAGAAAAATAGCAGTGAATGATATATAAAAAGAGAAGGAGAAGAAACGGCAAAGTTTAGTAACTTATAATTTCTTTTCTTTTATTTCACCTTGCAGACACTCATTTTTTACTTATCATATCATATATAAATCTATACTGTATATAAAAGTACGAGTTTTGAGAAACTTTTGAATCGACCATCGTAACCTTATTTTTTTAAATATATCTCTTAAATACCCTTACTTAAACTATTGTAATTTTATTAACTAAAAACTCTATTTTTATTTAATTATTAAATCTAATTTATTTATTTTTACCATTTTACTATTTTTTAATAAAAATTGGATTTATTAAAATTTTATTCTACCAAAAACTCTATTTTCATTTAATTAAATTCAATATTTTATAATTATTTTATTTTTACCATTTTAATTTAAAAGGTTATTGTGATTGACATGTTCTATTTGATAGTTTAATATATTATGATTAAAATTTATTATTTCCTTAGAATGCAATTATTTTATTTGATTTATAATTAATTTTTTACTAGATAAATATAACCCTTACTGTAGGTTTAAATTTAAAAGGGTTGGATTGGATTCGGATCGCTCAAATGTCGGGTCATTTGGCTTTGGATCAATTCTGGTTTGAGTCATTTTAAGTGTCAGTTCATATGGTTCAGATGATTTCAGGTTTGAGTTTTGGATTTTCGGGTTCGGTTCTTTTTGGATTCGGATCATTTAAATATAATTAATTTCAATTCGGATTAATCTCTCGGGGTTGATCG
>AWWV01015763.1:0-41229 GCA_001974805.1 Corchorus capsularis | reverse complement strand
TAAGTCCCCTTTTAGAAACTTTATTTGTCCCAAAATATAAGTCCCTTTTTAAATCTCAATGCAACTTTTACCTAAGTTATCTAAATTGCCCTTGTTAATGATAGTAGAAATTTAGTTGGAATTTAATTTATCTATTGACTATGAGGGAGTAGAGAGAGAAGAGGGATAAAATTGGAAAGAAACGATAAAAGTTTATAGAAGTTAGAGTTGTAACTACTTTTCTTAAACTTTGTGATACGGTTAAAATGGACTTATATTATGGGACAGAGGGAGTATATAACACTGTACTACACTGTACTATTAATCCGGATAAGAACGCTTTGAATTCCATTTCCAAACAGCCTATATTTCGTCTACAGTTGAAAATTCAAAGAAAGAGTCGACATTCCTCAGCAGTCAGTAGTCGGACATTTCAGTTGAAATCCAAACAAGCATCTTTGCCCGTATCAAAGCCAACAATGAGCGAAACAAACGCAAACTCGATCATCGAACCCAACCTCAAGCGTCAATCTGAAATTGACAATGAAAGCTCTGATTCTGCGGCAGCAAAGAAACCCAAAACAGAAACTCAAACTTCGGTTCAAGAAGAAACAGAGAAGAAAGAACAAGTGGAAGAGAAGACATTGGAGATAGAAGCTGACGTGGCAGAGGATAAAGGTTCCAGGCATTCCATGGAGGATGCTTGGGTTATCATGCTTGATGCTACCTTAGATTCTCCTGGCAAATTAAGGTTTCTTTTATTTGTCCCCTTTAAATCCCATCAATTTTCTTTGAAGGTCTAATCGAAAAGGACAATACTTTTGTTAAAAGAAAGTTTTGTTTTGGTGGGTTGGCAGATGTGCGCATTTTGCAATATACGATGGCCATGGAGGGCGGTTAGCGGCGGAGTATGCCCAGAAGCATTTGCACGCTAATGTTGTTTCTGCTGGCTTACCACGTGAGTTGGTGTGTTTTGCTTGGTCTATTTTTAAACATGTTTGATTTACTGAGGCAAGACGCCATTTTGTTTCTAATGTTTCATGATGCTACAAATTTAGATTTTCTAGTGAAGAGGTTATGCTGATTAGAATAATTGAACTGCTATTTGGTAATATTCTTTTGTGTTCTGGATGAATTAAAGAAGTTTGATTTTGCTTAGGTCTATCATAATTTAGTTTTCTTAATGCCGATCTTTTTCCTGTAGAATAATGCTATTATGTGCCAATCGAAGAGCAAAGCACAATACTTTCTGACAGTAGTTTGTGAATTGTGATGTCTTGTAAGATGGCGCTCCTCCATGGCTCTACACTCCTTCTTGCTGTTATATAAAATGCTATTGTTTCATTCAGATTTTTCACGATGTTGCTCTATTAATCTTATTATCTCTCTAGTTTATCCATCTCTACATGTTTCATCAGGCATCAGCAGGAACATATCCTAGATTGATTGATGTCTAAGATGTACTCACCTTTTTCTTCAAGTATAAATAGGGTTTTGTTTTTATTTTAGCTTTAAAAATTGCTTACTTAAAATTTCTTGACTGTTCAAGTCCCTTGAAATTTTACCATAAACTAATGTCATAAAAGATCTAATTCTGCCAATAACTGTTTTCTTAGGTGAAGTGTTTCTGTGAGGTGTTACTAGAGGAAGATGCAGAATATGGAAATTCAAAGTTCTTTCTCTTAAATAAAACCCTTCTTTTTCTTTTCAATTTCACATTCTATTGTTTGCTATTCTTGAAAGCTAATATAGGGACAAGAGATTATAGACAACCAAAGGGAGTAATACTTTTAACAGTTTGGAGTGTCATATTTCCTGTCCTTGCATATAATCTGTGAGCATGCTTTCTTGGGGCTTTTTAACTTTAGCGAAGTTAATGTTCTTGCATATGCATCTAGTATTTCTGACTTTATGTTATTCGCAGATAATAGTTTGTTGCTCTGTTCGACTTGCTTGATATTTGTGTTGTAAATAACTTAAATCTATTCTGTTCTATGATGTAACAGTTAGATGTGAAAGCTGCCAAAAAGGCTATTCTGGATGGTATGTTACATTTTGCATCTCTAATTAAGAACATTTCATTTTATTTGATTTGTCATCTTTATTCTTCTTTTCACTTATTCATTTAAGCTCTTTTTTCCTTCTCTTTTGTTAATATAGGTTTCCGGAAAACTGATGAGGCTCTACTTCAAGAAAGTACTTCAGGTAACTAGTAGTAGCTTTCCTGTATGCTGTCTTGGCATGTCTGTTCTTTTTTTTTTTTGGCCAAAGGCATGTCTGTGTTCAGTTTCTAGCTTTTTGATCTCTTAAGTGCAATCAGTCTGTTTCTACAGCATCAAGTTTAAATAAACAGAAGTTGGAGCAAGAGATAAAGATGCTTACTGTTAAGAAGGGCATAGCTCTTCCAATCCTCCACCATCCCCAATTTTTTCTTTTTAGGAAAAAACATATATGAGGATGTCATTCTAGAAATTTTGCACAAAACCAGATATGGAATCTCCTAGATGTTGTGGGATAATGAACTTGGATCACCTTTGACCTTGATCTTCCCAGGAAAGTTCTCTTCTTTTTTATCTTTCAAAAGTATTCCTCTGAGTGCACTGTACCTTATCTAGCTGACAAGGTCATGGCATATCCCAGTAAATAATAAATATTAGATAATAAGCAATAGCCCAAAAGAACTAGTAGGGACGACTCAGGATGATCTGTGATCTTTATCCAGAATATGTGACTGTCATTGTTTACTTCCAGAATGGCAATATTGACCTTAATAGCTGATCTTTGGCTTTGGTACTTTCCAAATTATTTGGACTGCTTTTTGTGAGGGAAAAATGCATTGCAGTTATAAAACTAGTGCATCTGTATACTGCTTTGATTGTGTAACTATTTTAATTGCTGTTGCTGCTACTAGACCCCAGTTATACTTCAGATTGGAATTGGTTATCTCCACTTTGCTCTTCTAAATTCATTGTTAGAAGAAGTTGATTTTACATTCTGTTATTAAAAATTGAAAGAGAGCACAATGTAAGTGAGGCAAAAGCTCAGGAATTTTTCTCTTGTTGATTAATCATTTCTATTGTCGGATTCATTTTATTCTTCCCCCTTTATAAATGTACTATTATATAAATCTCAGTAGCTGGTGAAAAGCCAAATAATTTTCTCTAGTTTGTTACAACATTTAACATTGAGGTTTCATACAATCTTATCAGGGGGATGGCAAGATGGTGCTACAGCTGTTTGTCTGTGGGTGATTGAAAAAAAAGGTAAAACTGTTGTCGATTTGATTAGACTTGATTCAATAATTTTAATATTTAATTAGAGTAGCTTGGTTAGAAAATCAGTTCCAACTTGTGTGCATGTCATCACTTAGTTGGAATAGAATTAGTTAACCTAAGGGAAGAATATCTATGTTAAGAGTTTTCCTTTCTGTTTTCCAACTATTCTATTCTTATTATATTGCTTTTTTTTGGATGTGCTGTCAATTATATACCTTTTGCATCTCTTGAAGATTTTAACAATTTACTTCCATGTGATTTGTAGGTTTTCGTTGCAAATATTGGGGATGCAAAAGCAGTTGTAGCACGATCTCCTGATGGATCAGATGAAGCAAGTCCACTGAAAGCCATTGTCTTGACCAGGGAGCATAAAGCTATATATCCACAGGAACGTGCTCGCATTCAAAAGGTAAAGGCTGGATAGAGCACAAAGCATACTACTCAATCTTGATTTGTGTGGGTTAGTGTTAAGATTACCCGGAGGACAAAACAATGGTACCACATATCTGTTTATGTGGGTGGGTATGCAAATGAAGATTGATGACATGTTTCTCCTAGCTTTCTAAAAGACTAGCTTGATGATTCATGTGGTACGCACAAAGATGCCATTGGCCATCAGCTTCAATGAAGGATGGGATAATCTATACTATAACGTTTACAACTTTGTAAGCTAGAAGAAAGGACACTGGTGTTTTTACTCCTATCTAGTGTATATTGTCTGATATGGATGTCAGGTAAAATGTTTTAGCATGAAAACTGATGAAAGTTAATTATACAAGTGGTCTAAGCTGCTTCTGGAATAACTATGCATGGTAAAGATACTTTTCCAGGCACGTATACTTGGAGCATGATCTAGACATGAGCTTAAATTTTGATATACTTTTTTGCCACTGGGTGATGTTATTTCCATCTACATATTCTTAAACTTTAAAATGTTCTGTACTGTTTTTCAGGCTGGTGGTACTGTGAGTTCAAATGGACGATTGCAGGGGCGCCTTGAAGTGTCTAGGGCATTTGGGGATCGCCAATTCAAGAAGGTTTGTCTTGTTCTGTTCTAGCAACGTTCATACTATGATTTTCACATATCTTTTCATTCTAGCTGAAACCTATCTTTCTTCAGATAACTTCTATCCTTTCTTGTTTCCTGTTAAAGATATGAAATGTACTTCTCCACAGAAAATAAATTTTTTAATCAAATAAAGGATATGAAATGTTCCCTGAATTGGTATCTTAAATATGCTTGCAAATTGCAGGTTGGTGTTGTTGCTACTCCAGATATTCATTCTTTTGACCTTACAGATAGGGAACACTTCATTATTCTTGGTTGTGATGGCCTCTGGGGGGTATGTCTTCTATTAGTTTCAAATCTCCAGCCATTCAGTAGTATGGCCTTTTATGTCATCATCCTTTCTTAAATATACCTTCTGTACAATATTTTTTAATATTCTTTTCTAAAAACAAATTGTCTAGGTATTTGGGCCAAGTGATGCTGTCGAATTTGTTCAGAAGTTATTGAAGGTAAGGGATGATTCATCTTCTTTCTTTTGAGGAAGATGGTTTTCATGGAGAACTTGATTGAGTTAATTATTCTATTGATCTCTCATGAGGAGTATCTGGGAAGAGGAAATTCTCCTACTGCAGGAATTTCTGGATTTGATTTCACCTTATTATATCTTTTTGCTCATTCACAACTCAGTATGAAAATATTTTACTTCTTTGGCAGGAGGGTTTACCTGTTACAGCTGTATGTCGCCGTCTTGTAAGGGAAGCTGTTCGTGAGAGACGTTGTAAAGATAACTGCACTGCAATTATTATTGTTTTCCGGCACAAGTGATTCGAGTAATCAAGAAATGTAGCTTTGAGGCATGGTTTCTTGCTGTTGGGTACCAATTGTGAAGTGGTTTATTTCTTCTTTGATAGCACAAGCTGCAGAAAGATTGCTCATGAGCAAATACTAAGCAAGATCACTCAGTTTTGCTTGTCATGTTAGCTGACTTAAACTATCTGGCTAGTTAATCACTCAATGCTAAACTTAACCGATTTGGAAAAAGATTGTATCAATGTGGTATGAAAGTTGTTGCACTTGTGTTCCTTTCTGTACCAATTTGCTAGGAACTAGATAATTTTTCGTTGTAACCTGGAATGCTGGACATGGCTGTCTACTGCCTGTTTTACTGGGAAAGTAAAAAGCACTCCAAACCAGTTCTTCCTTGCATTTTGTTCAAAGTCCTCCCTCTCTGTTTATGTTACTATTGGAAAAATGACATGACTTTGGCAAATTCAATTAACTTGCAAGAGCCTAGGCTAGATGCCATATGCATGGTGAAAATTGATACAGTTCACAAATATTAATCTTAAGTCAATGGATTTTCATCCATGTTGTAAAAGTAGATTATGAGATCTCTGGAAAAATCTTGTACCAGCATTTTCAGCCTACTTGTGGGAGTTTGTCTGCTTCATTTAAAGATATGTTTACCATGACTAAGATCTTTCACATGATTATGACTATAAAATAATCAAGAAAGAAACATGACTGAGAAAATTGGCTCCCAACTTATTTGAAGGCACCAGTATGTCTGTCGAGGCAAATGATGAGCCGCCTTAGTAGAAAGGAACAACACCATGTTTGCAGAAATGATTGCATTATATTCAAAGAGAAATGATTGATTCATTTTCTGAATTCCATAATTTATTGTAAAATGGATTAGGGTATTCAGAGCAGGAATATTCCTACGAATTCTCATGCCAAAATAAGTTAAAACAAGGTTCATGAACAAGGTTGGAATACCTTCCAATGCTAATATCAAGTTAGATTCCCTACATCTTAACTAAATTTCTTCATCTTAAGTGAGAAAAGCTGTTTATAAGTAATAAGAAAGTCAGTCAAGTCCTCTTTGTCGAAAACTTTGCCCAAAAAGGGGAAAAAAACACTAAATAACAATAAGTCATTACCAACTCAATTATTAGAAAAGAAAAAAAAAAACACCAACTCAAGTACAGATTGTAATAATTGAGATGAAATTATGTATAGAAGACAAAAGTTTTTCCTTTTGAAGAACATAAACTTGCAAGGATAATTCTTTAATCTGCAAATTGTTAAGATTGAAGTTAATATACTGCAAGTCCTACCAAACTTGCTAAATCTCAAGTTGGCCACTCCCTCCTACCTGTCCAACATGCTAAATTTCCATTTTGTCTCCCTAACAAAACTCAAAAAAAATTTGAGCCAATAAGAAAACTATATATATTGAGGTCGATCAGATGCTTAACGGACTACATGCATTTCACAAGGCTGCCGCTGCCATGAATGTATCATAAAAATATATTAACTTATCATTAGAGCTGCATGTGACTGCAACAATAAGGTTCTTTCCTTGCATGTATATATATGTTTGCATTGTGGATCATACTCAACCGGGGATTACAAGGCGAAGCAAGGGAGATCATCAAGAACGTACAATGGGAAAAGAGAGTATTGTTTCTGACAAAATGAAGCTCCTTTTAGGATTGCTTGCATTGCATTTCTGCTTTTCAGGATTTCATATTGTCTCCAGGGTTGCACTCAACATTGGTGTCAGCAAAGTAGTTTACCCGGTTTACAGGAACATAATTGCCTTGCTTTTGTTGAGTCCCTTTGCCTATTTCTTGGAAAAGTGAGTCCTTAATTCATTTGAGGAAAAGAAAATGGATGGAAAAAGTCCTTATTTGAAGTCTCTTATTTCAGTTCCTTAATTAGCCTTTTGAATGTTGGACTAATTTGACATTCTAGTCTGTTGATGTTTTGTTAATTTATATTTTCAGGAAGGAAAGGCCTCCCCTTACATTTTCTTTGCTGGTTCAGTTCTTCCTTTTAGCATTAATTGGGTAAGAAGAAAACTAGATGAGGTACCGGGAGCTGTCAATTAAAAACTCTTATTTCTCTTGTGATCAGCTCATCCTTTCTATGTTTTGCAGAGTTACTGCAAACCAAGGATTTTACCTCTTGGGTTTGTATTATGCATCTCCAACTTTTGCTTCTGCAATGCAAAACTCAGTTCCTGCAATCACTTTTGTTATGGCTTCTGCTCTAAGGTAACTGGCTTCATACACAATATAAGTAAAGTTTGTTTGTGACAGAAAGGATGACTGCCTCATGATCTCATTCTCTTACTCTTGGGCAGACTTGAGCATATCAATATTGCCAGAAGACATGGACTGGCAAAAGTGTTAGGAACTATTGCAAGTATAGGGGGTGCCACTGTAATCACTCTTTACAAAGGCCCCCTTCTATTGCACCTATCAAATTCAACACAAGGGTATTCCCTGGAAGAAGAGATTTCCGCAAATAAAATGCAGAACTGGACTTGGGGATGCATCTACCTCCTCGGACACTGTTTGTCATGGGCTAGTTGGTTGGTTTTCCAGGTTAGCGCCTACATTGATGATTGAAGTTTGTTGAACTAATGATGATTTTTCAGCCAGTTTAACTTCTAGTATTTTTCTTTTCCTTGTTGGATAACATTGAAATGTTTTGCAGGCTCCGGTTTTGAAGAAGTATCCAGCTAAACTCACACTCACTTCATTTACATGCTTCTTCGGCCTGATCCAGTTCCTGGTTATAGCAGCATTTGTGGAAACAGACTTGAATCATTGGAAAATCCAATCAACAGAAGAGCTTTTCACTATCCTATATGCTGTAATAATACCTTAACTTTCCATGTTAAAGATTTTCACTTTTCAATACTATGAGAAGTTTTATTTCACTATAAGATGTTGATCATGTAACCTTTTTGCTACCTTTTCCAGGGGATTGTTGCATCTGGTATTGTGTTTTCTCTTCAAACATGGTGTATTCAAAAAGGTGGCCCGGTCATTGTAGCCGTCTTCCAGCCCTTGCAGACACTTTTAGTTGCTATCATGTCGTTCATATTTCTTGGTGATCAATTATACTCTGGAGGGTACGAAAAGATTGATTTTATCAAACAAAAGAACAGCATATCTTGCTTATATCTGTGTGCATAATGGTCATGAAATTTACCAATACTTTCCAAACTTTCACTTCTGTCTTGTGATCCTTTGCCCTTTGATTTTCCTCCTTGCAGTGTGATTGGTGCAGTTCTAATTATGTTAGGTCTTTATTTAGTACTTTGGGGTAAAACTGAGGAAAAAAAGGTAGAAAGTTCAGCCAAGGAGGAAGATACATTGAAGGAGCCGTTACTTAATGATCCTGAAAGTAGAGATGTAGAAGAGGGTGCTGCTGCTGCTGCATCAGATACATCATGATGCATTCAGAGTTCAGATATGGGCGAAAGACTCAAATCATAATGGTAAAATCATTGACAGGATACTTTGAGTTCCACCAGTTGGAGATTAAGACCAGTATCTATCTTAACATGTAATTAATCCAAGAGGATTTTATTCCCTAAATTTGCTTAAATCTTGTGAAACTAGGTTTGGCTTTAGCATGATATAAATGTAAGGCTCTATAATCTATATATGTTGTAAAGTACTACTAATTCAGCATTTAAGTATTATTATGTACAGTTTATGCATATCTTTTTTTTTTTTGAGTAAATTCATTTCCCCAATGTGAACCTCACAACCTATAAGAGATAAAGAACATAGTTGATAGTTGAAGCTATCGACCAGCTGAGTCGGTAATGATTTTTGAGAACATGAAATTGATGCTACTCAGCTTGATATCACCTGTTTTTAGCTCATGTCTAAAAAGATTAAGCTTTCTGCTTCATGAATTCTTATGGTCGACCTAATTTGAGAATTGGCGTATCAACAATAACCCACTTGCTTTATTATATACTCCAAATACACCAAAAAAAGATGCATTATGAGAGCAAATCCAAACATATACAAACAAGTGTGCTCAATGGACTTCCCCTGAGTTCATGGTCAGAAGCACAATGCCGGGTCTAGAGAGCATATGGAGAAACTTGACCCATCCAAACTCAAGCAAGCTTTATTATCTATTGCTTCCCATCAACTTGTTCATCTTTTAAAGGTCAAATCTGATGCATTGTCCATAGAGAATGTGAAGAAATTTGCCAAACAAATTCAAGTCCACTTTTAAAAAAAGTCCAGCTTCCTACCCAATTTTACAAGGCAGTAAACAGATACATAGAAAGGAGGGTGGAACCAGTGTAGAAATGCATTAAAACTTCCGACCATGCATAGTTGATGAATTCTTATTACTGCATAATTGTACACTTGTATATAACCTGGCAATTGCCAACTAATCAACATCTTTAAACTCCCTTGACAATCTCTATTAGGGTGCCACCATGCAGCATGAGCTTAGAGAATAACGGGACATGTTTCTGTAGCAAGAATCAGACTTGCACTTCTCTACGACTAATCAATTTCAACTCAAAATCGGAAATTCTTATATTAGGGAATTGACATTTTAGAAGATCTTAACTAAGCAAAACTGATTTGCGCTACATCTACTTATTCCATATAGTGCAATCATTGCAACTAAAACACATTTAACCATGGCATCAGGCACTAACCAAAACAGCTGCAACTAAGTCAAGGCAACTAGATAATAAGATTCCATATAGATAAGAGCATCAATAATACATACTGCATGCTCTTGTTTCACTGTTTGCTAAATCACATAGAAGAGGATCATTCATTAAAAGTGAAGATGGCAGAAAAATAAGAAATCGGTCTAAAATCAATGGGATATATGACAACAAACAAAACTTAGAGAAAAGCCACCGTAAAATATCCTTGTTGAAAGCAAATATTAGGCAGTAAATTGCCAATTCAGAATTCTTAAGCATAGTCATCTCTAGAGGGAAACAAAATCACAAAATCGCTAATCCAGATAACACACAAATACAAAAGATAACTAGTAAAACACATTTCATCTCCAGTGCACAAAACTACCTCACATTGACAATGTCATCAATCTTCAAAATCATCCTCACACACTCTGTTGCCAGCGTAATTGCGCTTGTGCTTACAAGCAGTGGCTGCACCACATTCTCCTCCAAGATATTAGTAATCTGCCCCTTCCTCACATTGATCCCAGCATTGATCTCCCCTTGAGCATGCCGATTCCTCAGCTCAGTCACAATAGCAATTGGGTTTAACCCTGCATTTTCAGCCAATGTGTAAGGAATGACTTCAAGTGCCTCAGCGAATGACCTCACACAATAGCCCTCCATTCCATGCAACACTTTAGACCAAGCACCAAGCTGCCTTGACAACTCAATCTCTGGGGCACCACCACCAGCAATCAAAAACCTCTTATTGACCAAACACCTAACCACACACAAGGCATCGTGTAAACTCCTCTCAGCTTCATCAATAACCAACTGATTTGAACCGCGAACCAAAACAGTAGTAGTCCTTCCCATATCCTTAATCCCAGTAACCTTCACAATCTTCCCATCCCCAAGTGAAACCTCCTCAACAAGATCAGCATGCCCCAACTTCTCAGCCCGGAAATGCTCAATATTAGCAATAGGCAAACAGTTCAAAGTCTTGGTAATGAACTCAATATCATCACGCTCAACATCCTTGATAACCATAATCTTTGCTTTTGCCAAATAATGCAATGACAAATCAGTAACTGCATCTCTCAAAATACTCTTTTGGATCAACAAAACATTACAACCCGTTGCCTTAATCTTCTTAATCATACCCAAAATATAATTCCTTTCCTCTTTCAAGATCCTATCCATTTGAGTATAATCTGAAACTACAATACTTTGTTCAATATCAGTTTTAGGAGGGGAAATCTGAAACTGAATTACCGCAATTTTTGCGTTCTCTATTCTGGTTGGTCCTCCAGCAGCATGGCTTGCTTTCTTATCAAAAACTAACCCTTTAACCAACTCAGTATCATCCACAGTCCCGCCTAGCTTCTTCACAATCTTGATGTCTCTTAAATCAACCAAGTCAGGCTTTTCTGGATCAACCACAGAGAGAACGGAATCAACAGCTAGTGGCGCCAGAAGAGTTGAATATTGGCTAACAACCTTGCTGTTCAACGAAGTGCTGGCGGATTTGATTAAAGATTCGCGGTCAGAGAGCTCAAGAGGGACGGCCATAGCAGTAAGGACATCCACTGCTTTGTTAGAAGCCTTGTGGAGCGAATCAGAGATAACGGTAGGGTGGATTCCGTTGGAGAGAAGGGAGAGGCATTGTTTAAGGAGAGCGCCGGCGATAACAACGACGGTAGTGGTACCGTCACCAGCGGCAGCGTCTTGAGATTTCGAAAGTTCGACGAGCATTTTCGCGGCCGGTTGGAGGACTTCCATTTTGTTCAAGATGGTGGCGCCGTCGTTGGTAATGATGACTTCGCCGTTGGCTGTTGAGATCATTTTGTCCATACCTTTAGGCCCTAAGCTAGTTCGGACGGCATCAGCCACGGCTCGTGCAGCGTTGATGTTGGCATGGCGGATGTCTTCCTTGCGCTTGTTGTCGACGTAAGATTCCGTCTTGGAAGAGCGCGGCTGGGCTGCTGTTACGGCTGCCATTCCTTTTCGGGAGGGAATGATTCAGTGGACCGGAGGTATAGGGTTCTGGAAGAGTGGGATCGAGAGGGTCCGAGTTGAGTGTGAGAGTGGGAAAAATGGGGAGGCAAAAAACTTACTAGGTTTTTGGAATTTTTGATTTCTTTTGGGGCCCCGTTTAGTGCACCGTTTCAGCACGTTTGGGCCCCGTTTAATCCTCAGCCGGCTCCAATTTTGTTTTTCTTCTTTTTCTCTACTCTTCCTCTTATAACTTTTTTTTTGTACTTTTATTTTATTTATATTTATTATTTATTTATTTATATTTATATATCTGTTTTATTAATGGATACTTGTTATGAAATAGTGGACTTACCACACCATATTAAGGTCTATATTATCTACTGGGTTTTATCTTGTAGAATATCTGAATAGATTTGAAGAGATACAGAGAGAATATTCCAGAGAATATTATCAACAGAAGATATCATCAGAAGATTTCAACTGAAGATTATCTGGAGATTATCTGAAGATTTAAGTAGATTATATTTAGATATTATTTGATTATGTAATCTTGATTTGATTTAGATTATCTGGAGATTATCTGAAGATTTAAGTAGATTATATTTAGATATTATTTGATTATGTAATCTTGATTTGATTTAGATTTTATCTCTTCAAATAATCTTGGCCATTGTAACTTTCAGCTATAAATAGGCTACCTCAGTTCAGTTGTAAACCCACTTCATTTCTGTATTCCATTCTCTTTGGAGTAAAAAGAAATTCTCTCTCATTTCTCTCTATATTGTTCTTCGCGTTCTTATTAGTTTTATAACACGTTATCAGCACGAAAGCTCTAGCAAGCAACGCGAAGCTTCGATCTTCTATTTAGGTTTGATCTTCCAATCTTAAGTTTTTATTTCTTAAGTTGTTTTTATTGTTGTGTTTTTACCCTTATAGTAAATAATATTGAAAATTACCTTTGACACTAGAAGTTGTTACTTTGGTAAATTAAAATTACTACTGACACTAGAAGTTGTCACCTTGGTAAATTAAAATTATTTTTGACACCAGAAGTTTTCACTTTGGTAAATTAAAATTACCTTTAACACCAGAAGTGTTACTCCGGTAAATTATAATTACTGTTGACAAACCAGAAATTGTCACCTTGAATTACCACGGTTAATTTAATTTTGACACCAGAAGCTGTATAATCAATATTACTTATTTACTACGGTAAATTATCTTTTGACACCGGAAGTTGTCATACTAAGATTGAGATTATTATAAAATTTTTGCCAAAGTTGCAAATAATATTTTGGCACCCGAAGTTGTCATAAGTTATTCCTAATATATAGATAAATAATATTGATTAGACACCTGAAGTTGTCATACTAAACCCATGTGCTATCAATTACATGTCTAGGAAAATTCTGTCTAAGGAGTGTGAATTTTAAGTGGGACCGTCTGTGACCCCTTCATTCTTTCCTGGGAATTTACCTACTGTAATTAGATAGAAATTTTTATGTCATTTGACACCCGAAGTTGTCAATATAAGTGCAAATGAAAATATTGAGAAAAAGCATATTATATGTTTTCTTGATAGCGCTACCACACATATGGTGTTAAGTAGCAAATACTTATTCTCAAGTATAACATTGTGTAAAGCAAATGTTCATACTATATCTGGTCATATTAAGATTATTGATGGCTACGTGAATGCCACAATTATTTTGTCAAAATGATACTGTTTTGCATCTTGAAGATGCATTATTAATCAGTAGGTCAAAGAATAATCTACTTAGCTTAGATGTACACCATAATGGGTAACATCTTGAGACAACTACTGAAATAAATAAAAATTTTCCAAGTATCACCTTAGGATGGACCAGAAGACCATCCATGAAAGGCTAGAAGCCTATATTAATGGGTTGAATATTTTTCCCCCAAAAGAGCTACTATTATGCCTTGAAAATTGAACCATGATATGTTCAGACTTTGGTATGATTGCGCTAGTCATTCAGGCATGATGATGATGCAAAGAATCATCAAGAATATAAGGAGACACCTTGTGAAAGACATAAAAGTCTTGTTCTCCGAGCATTACACTTGTGAATCTTGATCACAAGGAAAATATATCGAAATTATTTCACAAGTACAAAATTATTGCCAATTACCAATATAGTTTTGACACCTGTAGTTGTCATAATAACATTGATTCCGGAATCATCTATCTATTTTATACATTATGGTAAATAGCAATAATTTTTGTATGAATAATGAGATGCATCTCCGCAAGGCCTTGCTAATAACAAAGATGAAAAGTGAGATGCTAACTTACACTAATGCGTAACGGTTATTGAAATAATCCTTAATGGGCCGTTATAGAGGCCATGAGCACACTGAAATAATTCCAATGGGCTGTCCTAGAGGCCAGTACTATGGACCATAATAGAGGTCATAAGCATGCTTACAAAGTTATTATGAGCCCCTGTAGAGGCTTTGAGTATACAAATTATTTAACAAACTCGTATGAGAGGTGATGAATAGATGCTCGCTACTTTGGTCTGCTACCTAACGCCATGTATGAATTAGTTCTACGGGGCAAAACTGGAAAGCAGTCTATTTTAAATTGAAACTCTTATATCACACAAACGCTATATTCATGGACAGCTCATTATGTCGCTTTTGAGAGCATGGCCATAATTATGAATATATGCTGCTTAAGGTGTATGCTCATTGAGAAATTCTAAGATACTCAATCATGATTGGTGTATGACAGAGTCGAAAAATAGATAAAGTGAAAAGGCCAGAAGCCTGTGAATTGACTCGACATTGTGCACATTTTGGTAGTATGATTAAATATTTTGTTAATATTTATTTGGTATCCTTGAAGGAGATATATATGCGTATTGAGCTCCACGCTATAAAGAGTAATTAAGATATATATGACATTAAATTCAACACTCTTTCAGTCATGTAATATTTCTCCCCTTCAATTAGTCCTAGGCCATGAGCCGGACATTTCACATGTTTGCACTCTTGTTTGCGTTGTTGAAGTGCCTGTAGCACCACCGCAAATGATTAAAATGGGTCCCCAACGACATATGGGCATTTATGTTGGGTTTGATTCACATTCCATTATTAGGTTATTTGAACCATTGACGAGTGATTTATTTACCGCAAGATTCGCGGATTATCTTGAGACCATGTTCCCATTACTTGGGAAACCAAAGGCTTCCAAAGATGGATAGCATGAAAACTTGATGTTTTCTCATAGAAAAAAGACTGTCTCATTAAGACCCAATAATACATGAATGTGAAAGGTGCAAAATTTGATCCATTTGCAAACTATTGCAATCAATTTGCCCAATCTATTTCATCAGACTGTTAAAGTTACAAATTTTTAAGCTATAAATATTCCAGCTAAGATAGATGTTCCTGAAGAACATGATGGATCAAAGTGACCATGCCTGGAACATGAAAGGCCGATGGGATCAAATGATATAGTTCCTCGAAAAAGAAGGGGGAGAAATTTAGAATCTACTCTGGAAGAGAGTATTGGTCTTTATCGAGGAAATCGAGTTGCCTTTAATATGGCACAAAATAAAGAGAGCAAAATACTGAATAATATTGCCCTTGAAGAGGTACAATTCATGAGCAAATTGCCCCTGTAGTGGTACAAACCCATGAAAAGATCATCGACCCCGGGAATACTAGAATTTCCATTGTAATGAGATAATCATTGATGATGCGTTCGCTTTCTAAATCGCTCATGAAATTATGAACGATGATAATGAATCTCAATTTATAATCGTATGTCATCAAAGGCAAGATTGGCCTAACTGAGAGGAAGCAATCAAGGTTGAGTTGGCTTCCCTTGTCAAAGAATGATGTCTTTGGATTCAAACTCGTTGGATTGAAAGGTATTTGTTTGGAAATTAAATAAGTTCGTGAGGTATAAAACCCGACCTGTAGCTCAAGGGTTCACTTAGAGAACTGGGTTTGATTATAATGGAATGTATTCACTTGTGATGAATACGATTACCTTTCATTTCCTTATGAAATTGGAAACATGTTATATGAACATTGTGATGACATACTAATGGTTCAAAGGATTTAAAATGTCTAAAGCATACACTCCCCGCAACTAATTCTCAAAAGTTGCAAAAGATCTTTATATGGGTTGAAGCAATCCAGACACATGCAGTATCAACACTTAAGCGTGTTCTTATTAAGAAAGAGTATAAAAAGATCCCATCTACCCATGTGTGTTTATTAAGAAATCGAAATCTAGATTTGCTATAGTAGAGGTTTATGTCGACGATATAACTGACTATTTGAAAATGGAGTTTGAGGATTTGGGTAAAACCAAAATTATGCCTTGGTCTACTAGCTTGAGCATAAAGCAAATGATATACTTTAAGCACCCCTATGGTTATAAATTATAAGGTCCATTGATCCTAAATGGACATGTTTCGTCCTAAACAAACCGATGAGGATATGCTTGGTCCTGAAGTACCATACTTCAATGCTATCGGGGGATTAATGTATTTGAGAGAATTCATTAATAGTGATTAGACCAAGAACATCTCGCCTAAATTTTATACTCATGAACTCCAAGAAAGTCGACAAGTTGATGTTAAATAGATTCACTCTGCCAACAATCTTGCAAATTTATTTACCAAATTATTGCCAGCATCAACATTTGAGAAATTACTTTATGGCTTTGGTATATGTGGCGAGCTAGTAAAATGCAAGGTTGAATTCCCCAGAAGTGGAAATTATTAGATGCCCCAGAAATGGCAATTTGCTTTAATTCAGGGGGAGCGATTATAATGCGCTGCACTCTTTTTCCCTTATGTTCGGTTTTTTATCTCACTGGGTTTTACCGACTTAAGGTTTTTAACGAGACAGCTATAGCACATTAAATTAATATTGTCCTGAAGACAAATTAGAAGGACAATGTTGTACTCTTTTTCCCTTATGTTCGGATTTTATCCCACTAGGTTTTTCCGACTTATGGTTTTTATCGAGGCAACACATATATGTCCAATTAGGCCGTTAGAGTGGTGTTCAGTCCAAGGGGGAGTGTTATGAAATAGTGGACTTACCACACCACATCAAGGTCTATATTATCTACTAGGTTTTATCTTGTAGAATATCTGAATAGATTTGAAGAGATACAGAGAGAATATTCCAGAGAATATTATCAACAGAAGATATCATCAGAAGATTTCAACTGAAGATTATCTGGAGATTATATGAAGATTTAAGTAGATTATATTTAGATATTATTTGATTATGTAATCTTGATTTGATTTAGATTTTATCTCTTCAAATGATCTTGACCGTTGTAACTTTTAGCTATAAATAGGCTACCTCAGTTTAGTTGTAAACACACCTCATTTCTGTATTCCATTCTCTCTGGAGTAAAAAGAAATTCTCTCTCATTTCTCTCTATATTGTTCTTCGCGTTCTTATTAGTTTTATAACAATACTTTTATTTTACTTTTTTTTATATCATACTTTTATTTTACTAGTTTTTATACCTTCACTACTACGTTGTGCGTGGCGCAACGCATTTGAATAAAATACATTTTAAAATACTTGAAAATAATAAAAAATTACAAATATTTAAGTAATGGATATATTAATTAGAAGTCAAAGCTTAATATATATTCAAAATACATTGAAAGAAATTCATATAAAATGTAGTATTACATTTGTGCTCGTACATGTTTGACCATATTTACGTTGACCTACGTATGACATTTAAAAAGTATTAATAAATTATGGTATCCAAATATTATTTATTTAATATAATGAAGTTGTGTCTTTTTTGTAAAGTAAAAAAGTAGCTTTATGAAAGTAGAATTTCTTTAAATAAAACAATGTTTTTTTATATGTTCTTTCTTTTTTTTCTTTGTATTTTTTGATTTGGCCAAAACTTTTGTTGAAAGCATGGAAATTCTCTCAAAGAGTGTTACATATAATTGTCCATGAGAAAAAACATTTTGCGGAAAATATACTCCAACATTCAGTATCATTTGTTCTTGTGTTTTGTTGATGGTCACAAGGAAACAAAGACGGATAGGGAATTGTTTCCTTTTAAATTGGAATTAATATCTTTCATTTTCAGCAGGTGAAAGTGGAATTCTTGGAAGAAGAAACCTGTTTTCCAGCATATTGTCCAATTCCAATCTCTGCTTGTATTACGTTATAACCAAAGTTTTTGCAGACCATTGTTGTTCCATTGCATAAACCGTTGGATGGATCCAACTTACTGAGAAGTATGAGAGGACAATTTTTTTTTCAATATCAAGCTATGCGGTGGCAAACCATTCGGTATAAGAGTATGTAAGAATTCTTCCTGCTAATTGTTGTTCAAGTCATCTACTACTTCATCAAAACTGTACTCTCACCAGGAAATATTTTTATCATTTTGTCATTTATACCATCAACGTACCCATTTCTCGTTGCCAATATCGCACGGTTGGTCATATACTCTGCTGAAGTTGAATTATCTTTCAAATTTGGGAAAATCGCATCGATCAAATTATATTCCAGCTTTTCGTCATTTTCATACTTTATAACCATCTGATCTGGTAAAAGTATCAAATCACCATCTTTTGTTGGTTCTTCTCCATCACCCACTTGAAGGAGGAATTTGCCGAAGTCTTGGTATCCTCTTGCTCTCATGTTCTTGTTCAATCTCAGTATCTCCATTTGTGGCCAAAGGTATGATCTGACCAAACTTTGATTGACTGTTTGTTCCTTTGTTGCCCGAGGTACAACAGGGAGCACTTGTCAGAAATTTCCTCCAAAAACAACCATTTTTTCTCCAAATGGTTTGTTGCTCATCATATCTTGCAATGTTTTGTCCACTGATTATATTGCGAGATTTCTTGCCATTGGTGCTTCATTTCATTTGATTAGTCTTGCTCTTCTTAACAGTTCGGCCTTAGAACTCTATTTGAAATTTCCACAAATACTTGTTTCTGTCGGTTATAATGGTATGTCCAATATCGAGTGTGTTGTTCTTTCTCCTGACATAGTTGTTGTTGCTACCCTGAACGTTGTTGTAGTTAAGGCAATAAGACCTCTCGATCTGTGATCATATTAGTAATAATATTAGTTCGATAAACTTATTGTATAATGGATAGTATGATTTTGATTTTATTGTTTGTATGCTTGGATGATATGTTATCATTACCTTAAATTGGCCAGTATTGCACAATATAAAATTGTTTTGCATGTTCCTCTTGGTCCATCCACAAAAAAGACTTCACTTTTTATTTATTCGACTCGATCTAAGATAGCCTGGAATGCAAATTTTTGGTCTTCATTTATCTTTTCTGATGTGTCTAGATCTTCATGTGGAGTTTTAATGCTCAATTCATCTGCAATTTCGTTATGTGCGGAATTTCTAATATGTAAAATGCGATGATCAATTTCTGGCAAATCAAACTTGTTGATGCTTTTTCCCATGCTTTCAAGATAATACATAATACTTTATAATGTGCATGCAATTTGTGTTTCGACTGAGTTTTCATCCATTCTCTTTAATCTTCAAACATTGCCTCAAAATTATCTTCCCATAGTTTCCTCATATCTGCTGGTTCACAATGCACTAATAAAGTTGCAAATAGCCTTCTTAGTTCATTAGGCATCTGAAATGCAGTGGCTTCCATCATGCACTCTGATATGCTCTAATCAGATTCCAGCAATCCCATTTTAATTGCAGCTTCCTTGAATGTTGAACATGTGATTTCATCAACAATCAATAGATCGTTAAAAAATTTCGGCCTAACATGATTAAGTAGTAGTCTCAAGTAGTACCTATGATGATTCGAAACCATTTTTCATTTAATAATAATTTTTTTTTTGCTAGTGTTAGTTTTTTTCGGGTACCCCATCCGGTATCCAGAGTTTTGTTCTAATTAAATATTATATCTTTATAACTATTTTATTTTTACTATTTTACTATTTTAATTAAAAAAATTAGATATATTAGAATTTTTATTTCTTAAATGATATTTTTTAAATTTTACTATTTTATTCTAATAAAAACTCTATTTTTATTTAATTAAATTCATTTTTATCAACTATATTTTTATTGTTGAAAATTTTGAAAAAAAAAATTGTGATATATCAAGTTTGTTTAGTATTAAATTTGTCAAAGAATGAAAATGGAAAGTACAAAAAAGAAAGGGTTAAAGAGTTGATTTGGTGAGAGATGGTGCACTATAAAACTTGATTATCATTTAAAATTATTGAAAAAAAGATTATGTTGCATCAATCTAATGGGATCCTAAAAACCCCACATTTTAGGATCATCCTAATATAATTTAAACTCTTTTTTTACAAATATTTTACTTTTACCATTTTAATTTTAAAAAACTTGAAAACTTTTTTATAGCTCTGGACCCAGCCCAATTATAATACAAATAGACCTGTTGGAGGGCCAGACTACCCGTCCAAGGCCTCAAGCCCATCGGATATTTGGGAGGACTTGGAACAAAAATTCGAAACCCGTGCTTGGACAACTTTTTAAAGGCCCGTTTACAAAATGGGCTGAGCTTGACCTTAGCCATTAAAGCCCCGCCCGAGCCTGTATAGTTAAATAATTATATTACAAGTTATATTAGCCCGTGCTGGCGCCACATGCGTTCTTTATTTTAGAGTTGTGCTTGATTAACTGATTGAATAAGGATATTAATATAACCAATTATATAAGGGCCAAGAACATTTTTTGTTCTAGAGTGGTGCTTGATTGATTAATTGATTGAATTATATAAGGTTGCAGTAAAAATGCAATTTAAATGGATTAGTTTCAATTATGTCTCTGGCATAAATCTTTGGAAGCTAACTTTTTAGACATGCAAAATTAAGAAGGTCAAGAACATGTTTTTATTTTTAAGTAATAAGAAGTGTAAAGAGGTAATAAAATATGTTGTTAATTGGATAATAATACTCACATTGAACAAAGGGTGGTTTTAATTTAGAAGGGGAAAAATATTGAACGGTCCATGTTGAAGGGATGGAGACGGAGAAGAAAGAGGAAAGAGGAAAGAGGAAAGAGATATGAAGGTGAAAACAGAGGGGAGTGATGGAAATGTTTGATTTTTGACAAACCTGAAGATTGATCAGCACCGAGGTGTTGAAAGGAAGCAGCAACTGAGTTCGTGAGAGGAAAAAAGAAAACAACGAGAGAAACATTAATTAAAAGTAATTAAGGGTTTAGGGTTTAGAAGCAATTAATTAAAAGTCTTAAACATTAATTAAAAACAATTAAGGAAGGGAAATGTGTAATTGCAAAAAATGGTAGAAGGAAAAGGAATGGGGGAAACTCATAGAGGGGCTTTTTAGTCATCCGAAAAGTGAGAAAAGACCAAAAATAACCAAAAGGTGGCACCACATTAATCCTCAATTTGGCCTTTTAGTAATTCCCATGGTAGTTAAAAATAATATATAGTATATATATATATTTTATTTGTTTTTAATTAGATTGATTAGTTAAAATATTTATTAGATGTGTAAATTATTTATTTTGATAAAAAAATATATATCTTAATCAAACTTTACTATTTTAGATACAATATAAACAGACGCAAAGATGCTAGCTTAGCAATAGTAGAAAATGTATTTTGCAACCGAATGAGCTTTGAGACAAGAAATGCTGACATCAAAATTCAATCTAACAGTAAACACCCATTTACATCCAATTGCCTTCCTACCTTTTGAAAGAGTCATAAGTTCCCATATGGAATTCTACTCCAAAGCTGCCATCTCTTCCTCCATAGTTGTCCTCCAGACAATTTGCAGTAAAGCCTCTATAACAAACTTAAGCACATATATAGTATCCAAAGAAGCAACAAAGGCTTGAATAGTAGGAGATAAAGAAGAAATAGAAACAAAGTTGGAAATAGGATACTGGCAACTACGTTTACCTTTTTGCAAAGCAATAGGAAGATCAAGGCTAGGCAGGGGGGAGGGAGGCAGCAGGCTCAGATGGTCGAGGACGCCTAGAGTAAACCTATGTAATTGGTGGAGACGGAGGATCAGAAGGTGGAACCTTTCTAACATGATAAACCAATAACTCATCTTCACAAGCAGTGTCATCCAGAGTAAAAAGAGGAAAAATAAGGGGTGGACCCAAAAAATGTGACATCAACTGAAACCAGATATCTTTGTAAATCAAAAGAATAACATCTATACCCCTTTTGACTTCGAGAATAACCAACAAACACACATTTCAGAGACCTAGGATCCAATTTTGAAAATTGTGAAGGAATGGCACGAACAAAACAGGTACACCCAAAAATCTTAGGAGGCAAAACAAATAAAGTCTTAGAAGGCCATAAGACTAAATAAAGAATTTTACCTTGGAATACAGAGGAAGGTATACGATTAATGAGGTAAAAAGCAGTTAAAATAGCATCAACCCAAAAAGATTTAGGTACCTTCATTTGAAATAAAAGTGCTCTAGCAACTTCAAGTAAATCACGATTTTTACGTTTAGCCACCCCATTTTGTTGGGGAGTCGCCACACAAGAAAATTGATGAGTAGTACATTGTTTTCGCATGAAATCAGAAAAAGGACCAGAAAAGTACTATTTTGCATTGGCACTATGTAGAATACGAATTTTAGTATCATATTGAGTTTGAATTTCAGTGCAGAGTTCAATAAAAATTAAGAGTAACTCAGAGCGACTTCTCAATAAGTAAAACTTAGTAACACGAGTGTTATCATCAACAAAACTAACAAAATAACGAAAACCATTTTCGGATTGTGTAGAACATGAACCCCAAATATCTGAATGGACCAACTCAAAAGGAAACTCAATTCTTTTATGAACTCTAAGAAAATATGTCACTTGATGGTGCTTTGCAAATTGACATGACTCACATTCTAAACTAGACAAGTGACTAAAGGATGTAAAAAGCTACTTTAAGATAGTTATGAAAGGATGACCAAGTTGGCAATTGAGATTAGAAAGAGGCTCCAAAAAACTGAAAAGTGTTGAATGCGAAAAAGGCTGCATTGGTATGCTTAGGAAGATATAACCCTCCTGACTCATGCCCCTTACCAATAATTCTCCTCGTCAATAGATCCTGAAAGATACAATGTGTGCCGAAGAAAGTAACAGAACATTGGAGAGCTCTTGTAACCTTACTAATGGACATAAGATTGAAAGGAAAATTTGGTATATCTTAAAAATAATTTAAAGGCAATCATAGGGGTAGAATCACCATAAGCAACAACAGGTACAATAGTTCCATTGCCAATAGTAACTATTAATGGATTGTTTAAAGGGTTGATAAAAGACAAAAAACCTGTAGTCCTAGTCATATGTTCATTTGCACCTTAGTCGATGACCTATTTACGAGAAGCGGAAGAAAGGCATATAATAGGGTTACCAAACTAAACCAGAGTAGCAATGGAGAAAGTACGAGCAGAATTCTTTGTAGAACTCTGTGACCGAACTAATCGAGTGTACTCATCAAAGGATAACATTATAAGTTTCTTGTCAAGAGGCTCGGAGATAATGGCATTCCCAAAATTCTTCGAAGATAATGAATTTGAAGATTTTCCATGAAGTTTTCCACAATGATAACACACCATTTTACCCTTAGATCGACTATCACCTGTTGAACTTCATGTCATTTTGAAGATTCCAAAACATTCCCTTTATTTAAGTCTAACAAAACTCCTAAGTGTCCAGCTTCAGTATTAGCATTTCATTAACTACACTAATAGCCTTTCTAGATGCATTGCTTGGTGATATTAACAATCTCATTGAAGGACTTAAAGATTTAGACTTGAAGTTTCATAGGAGAGGACATCATGATCAATTTATTAAGGGAGTATGAAGGATGAAGAAGATCATTGTAAGGATTGAAGTGGAATAGAAAGAAAGTCAAGCAAAGCAAGAAGTGACTAGATTGGACGCCTTGTGAATTACTAGCTTTATCATCAAGGGCTTAAGAGATTCAAGTTGGAAGCTTCATAGTTGAAGAATAGATCACTACTTGAAGAAGTGTGGAGCATGGAATGATGTATGGGAAGCTTAGTTGAACATAATGTGGAATCAAATGAGGCTAAAAGGTCCAATCGTGATTGCCTATGTAGATGTGACTAACGCTAAAGCTATGAGGAAGAAGATCAGACATGGAAGCATAATTCAAATTTTCAATACATTGGCAATGGAGTGTGAAACATGGAATGCAAAGAGTCTGGATCACATCAGTGGGATCCATCAACACATTTGGTGGAAGAAGAAGCCCGAGCTAAAGTCTTTAAAGAAGATTCCTTCCAACATGACAATGATCGCAACAATGTTAAAGTCGTCGTCATTGATGTCGAAATACAGTCAGAAGACTTTGTTCTCAAGCACTCAACATGAAGAGATTCAACACAAACTTCTGATAGAAATTTATGTGAACATAAGTGGGACTAACTGGAGCAGAACATTAGTGACACTAATAGATTGTACGGACAGATTGTATTCCAACACCAGAAAACGAAAAAATAACGGCTAGATTCGCTGTCAGTCAGACTAAAACGGCCAGAAACGACTAGTTTTTTTTATTTCTTCGTATTTAAACAAGTTTCAAATGATGAAGAAGCATGGAGAGACAATACCAAGAGGGTAGAACTTTGCCAAACTCTCCAAATGGCCTTTAAACCAAGAATTCTTCACTCTTATTATTTTTTACTTGGTTTTTTTGGCTTAAGGGTTTAGTGTGTTCATAGTCTATATTTTTATGTAAACCTCTTAGAGCTTAAATTGTATAATGAGATCAGTTTCAGGATCATTTGTACACATCTTCCTTTTGCATTGAGCTGGGTAGAAGAGTGTTTGGGAAGACACTCAACAAGTTAGGAAGCTTGGGTATGGAGCTTCGGATTTGCTCAACTTGTAAAGGCATGATGAATACACATTTAACTTCATTGGAACGGTGTGATGAAGGCCCTTAACTTCATTGGTTGTAAGAGTTTGGATGACTTGGTTGTAATGGCTTGAGTGGGAGTATTAGTAGGCTTAGTGGTGAACTTAATGAGCCACGTAAAAGCACAAGAACAAGAACTCCGAAACGTCGTTTTGACATAGAAGAAGAAGCTTTTCTTATTGCTCAACTTAATGATGAGCCTATCACGCAATAAGCTTTTGTTGCTCCTGATTGAGATGAATGGATGAAAGCAATGGAAGATGAAATGGAGTCTATGAAAACAAATCAAGTTTGGGACTTGGTTGATCTACCGCCTAATCGAAAGGCTATTGGGAACAAATGGATTCTTAAAATCAAACGAAAGGCAGATGGTTCCATTGATAAGTATAAGGCTCGTCTAGTGGCGAAATGCTATACTCAACAAGAAGGTATAGACTATGAAGATACTTTCTCTACTGTGGTGAAATTTGGTTTTATACATCTTATACTAGCTATTGTCGCACATTTAAACCTTGAATTACATCAAATGTATGTAAAGACAGCATTTCTCAATGGAGATCTAGATGAGGAAATCTATATGGAACAACCCTTGGGTTTCATAACACAAGGTGAAGAGTGCAAAGTTGGCAAGCTCAAACGTTCCATATATGGTTTGAAACAAGCATCTAGGCAGTGGTATTTGAAATTTTATCAAGCAGTCTCTTGAATTCACTTCTGTAGATGATGGCTATTGTATGCATGTCAAAAGGTTGGAGGGTAATTTTGTAATTTTAACTCTCTATGTGGATGATATCTTGTTGGCCAGCAACAACAAGGAGTTTTTGCTTACCACTAAGAAGTGGTTATCCTCATCTTTTGAGATGAAAGATATGGGCGATGCGTCATATGTACTTGGTGTGAAAATCATCAGAAATTGCTCAAGGAAATTACTTGCGTTGTCTCAAGCACCTTACATCTTGAAAATGCTTGAGAAGTTTGGCACGCACAATTGTAATATTATGAAAACTCCTGTGGTTGAGGGCATACACTTGAATAGTGATATGGGACCCATGACTCCAGAAGAGAAAAAGAAAATGTAAAAAGTTCCCTATTCCAGTGAGATTGGTATTCTGTAATATGCAGTATTGTGCACGAGGCCAGATATATGTTTTGCTGTAGGACTGTTGAGTAGATTCCAGTCCAACCCAGGTGAGAAACACTGGGAAGTTGTCAAAAGGGTTTTTAGGTACTTGCGAGGAACCGTGGATTACTGTCTTTGTTATCAAGGAGGAGGAGATTTGCGATTGATTGGTTATGCTGATGCAAGTCACGGGAATGACTTGGATGAGCGCAAATCCACTCAAGGATACACTTTCCTACTTAGTGGAGGAGTTATTTCTTGGAGTAGTAAGAAACAAACTTGTGTATCACTTTCCACGATGGAAGCTGAATTTATAGCTAGCATGGCAGTAGTACAAGAAGCGATATGACTTAGAAGATTCCTTTAGCATTTAGAAATCGTGCCAAATGCTAAGGATCCCATGACTATATTTTGTGATAGTGAGGCAGCTCTATCCCACACTAATAACCCAAAGTATCACGGTAGAACTCAGCACATTGATGTCAAGTACAATTTTATACGAGATGTCGTAACACAGAAGCAAGTTTATATGCAATATATAGACACTACGAGGATGGTTGCTAATCCTCTAACCAAGCCAGTGTCACATGAGAAGTTCTTCACTTTTCTCAAAAGAATTGGAATGCTCTAGTTGGAGTCTGTGTTTTCTTTTGTATTGGATTGCACTTTGTTGTTTTAATGGTTATGATACCTTCCTTGATCATTCCAACTTATTTTGACAAATGGTGAAAAGTATATTAATTATACATAGTGCATATATATCTTTTTATAAAGGTATGTCGAGACATGTAAAGATTGGCTCACTCACATGAGCAATCACCTCAGTAGATGAAATGAGACTGTTTAAGGTTGCGAGGATAATGAAATGCAACTTAAACAATTAAGTCGCCTTGATATTTTACCAAGATGAGGTCAACTATATGTACAATGTACATAGACCAACATGAATGCCCACTATTCATGAAATCAATCTATTAAAAGGCCAGATGTGAGACCTTAGTTTTAAGGCGCCAAAGTTTAAAGGGGCGAGCACTAAGGGACTCAAGTTAAATACCAAGTAGTTGCATTAATTGCGCTGAAAAGAGTGGTATTTCAAAAAATATCTGTATGGTGTTTGTTACATATGCTCCAATAATTTGTTATGTGGAGAAGTTTCACCGTAACACGTGTTTCATACCACGTGTGCAAGAGCGACCAATAAGGAAAACGAGAGAACTAACCCGAGCTACTTGTTGTGTGAGATCCTTGAATAAATATTATACCCTATGTGACTTATGATTATATCAAGAAGTGATAGGTTGATGTATGCTACTTTAGCTTGGAAGCAATGGTAATACGTGAATTGACTTGCGTGAACATGTCTAGGATAACAATCAATTTATTATGAAATGGTATAGTTATGAGAAGGAAGATTGATTGTATGTATGCATCACTGTGAGTATTTCTTAAACTGGCCAGCCAAGTTGCCAAGAGTTTTGGCATAGACTTGAAACGAAATATGTCATGGTACCTAGGAGTTAAGTACGACGTTGACGAGACAAGAGTACTTAGATTGATGCAACATAAATAAGTCTGGGGAATAAGCGAGTTTAGTTATTATCATTAATTTGTTTTTTTGATAAGGGTTGTAGCAGCTACAATGACCCTAACAGGCATGTAGATAAGTGCTCCCGAATTGCAGGTATTACTCGCCGATCTTATGATCCATTTCCCAGTATGAACTAGATTTCTGAGTTGTGTTTACTTGGTGTACGGTCAATCCCATTTGTACGAGTGGGAGTATGTTGGACTTGGGCCACCCATGATGGGCTTGACCCAAGGACCAAATAAGATATTTGATGGAGCGGTTACATGGAAATGGAAACCGCCCATGATCAGTTCTTGTGATTAGCACATAACGTGCTAAATGAAAAACTACCTTTGAGTGGGTAGTTGGTTTTTGTTAAAAAAGACTAATCATTAGTTATTAGTATTAGATGAAAATACATCCGAAAGTATTTTTCTAATATAACAGAACAAAAGCAAAAGTACGAACTGGAAAAACACTTAAGAAGAAAAAGCTTATTACACCATTGTTTCATACTCAAATCTAGAAGTGGTTCTTGGATTGTATCAAACAAGGTTTCAATCCTATTGAGAGAAGTCAAACCGCGAGCAAGTAATCTACGAGCGTCGTGTGAATTTACGTCTCTGCAAAAGGTAAGTTTGAGAACTTACTAATCCTTTTAATTCTACATTTCCAATTCATTGGTAACAAATCCTCCCCATAGATTAAATTGTCAAGAGATCAATTATCACTTACATTGGAAAAATTTAAGAGGACTTACTCACACATGTTTTGGAGAAGTCATCTTCATAATATTCATCATAAAAATCTAGCAATCAATCAACAATAAATTAGGGTTCTTCACCCTAAGGGTGGCGGCTCCCTTGGAGAGAAAATTCTCTCTTCTGAAAATTTGAAAAATTACAAAGAATATAAATTGTGATTTTCATAAGGGGTGAATTTCTATTTATAGGGGTCCTAGGTCGGTTTAGAGGGCTGGAAATTAATCTCCACCGTTAGATAATTAATTATCAATGGCTATGATTAATTTGATCTCCAAGTCCTAGTCTAACTTGGATTTGCACAAACTTAATTTCCAAGTAAAAGCTCTAATTGGCTATAATATATTTCCTCATTAATTAGGGATATTTCCAGGCCATTATCATGTCTCCAAGTCAGCAAAGCCAGCTGGAATTTTCGTCCAACCCTTCTCCAAGTCGGTTTAGGATTGAGTCAAAACTGTCCAGAATACTTCATATTTCATGTGGATAGGATTAATAATATAAATTAGTTCAACATACAACTAGCTAGTATAAGTTTGATGAGAAATAAGCCTACAAAACATCCCAGTAGAATTATCAAAAGAGAGTAGGGGGAAGAAACTATCCAAAACAGAAGAAAACAAATTACAAGACTTAGAATCCACAACAATGTTTGCAAAGTAATCAGCAACTTGATTGGCCTCACGATATATAAGGATCAATTTCACCTCATCAAGCGTTGCTGCTAGCTCCTGGATTTCTTTCTTCAACGTTCCCAGTAGGGGTGGGAGTAGTTGCTGCCTACATATCATATTAATAACAGCAAAAGAGTCAGATTCAATGATAAGTTTTAAGTATCCTTGCTCTTTTTCCATTCTGAGACCAAATTTGATAGCTTGCAGTTCGGCAATGGTATCTGTAGTTATTCCCAAAAAGATTGAATAAGCATTCAAAAACACCCCAAAAGAATTCCTAAAAACACCACCACAACTAGCAGGTCCCGGATTTCCTTTTGAGGTCCCATCACAGTTAAGTTTAATATAAGGGAAATAGAGCCGAATGATCAGAGTAAATAGAAGGTATAACTTGAACTGAGCAAGAGGGAAAAGTATTAAACCAGTTATCATTCTCTATCTAATCTACGCCTAATATGGTTATCTCCTACAGACTTGTCATTCCAAGTAAAACAAGATCCCATAAAACCTAGATAAAAAAGATCACAAGCTTGTAAACATGCATTCAATTTATGCATGGAATGGAATGGGATATTAAAACGGCTAATCTGTTCATGTGGAGCAATAATACAATTAAAATAACCTAAAACTACCCATGGACCAGAAATTGAAGATGCTAAATTAATAAGTTGTTCCCATACTTGATCATGAAGGTGAGGTTGAGGATATTAGTAGACAGCCGTAAGAGTGAAATGAGGTTCATGTGCATGTGCATGAAATTGGACAGTGATTGGTCGTCGGCAATCATAAAAATAATCCCCACATAAACCTAACTAAGTAGATAGGGCAAGCAGGGGTCAAATCCCACAGAGAAGGGGAATAGGCTTATCCAAAGATAAAATCTTCAACAAGAATCACTCAAAAACAAGGGATTAGAAACAACAATTATAAAGAAAACAATTAAACCAAAAATAAAGCAAAAGTAAATTAAATCTAAACTATGACAATTAAAAGAAAACAAGAATAAGAAAGTATACTTGTTCTCCAATGGTAGAAATTAATCAAATTAACTATAGATCATTGATTTAAAAGATGAATTTAATATTTTATTCATGATTAGATAATTGGTCTAGGGAAACCCTAACATGCTTTTTAGATAAAAATCCCTTTCAGTTTAATTATCTCTTTTATTGCTTAACAATCAATTTCCCTTTCAGGCTTAGAAATTGTTAAGAAACAAAGCATTAAGAACAATTATTCACACATGCATATCAAGTATAACCAAACTCATTCGAATAAACAAATAAGATAAACTAATCCCATAGGATTGTCTTTCAAGCTCTCCAATATGTTACCACACAATCAAACTCAAGCTTTCACTCAAAGCTTGATTTAACTATAGATCTATCCAATTACATCAATATTGGCCACATAAATCAATAATCATCAAGATCATAAAATAAAACAGAGATTAACAAACTATCTGATCAGACCAAGATTATGCATCTTTTTATGGTCATTTTCCTATGCTTTTTGGGTATTTTATGCTTGATTATGCCTTATATTTGGTATATTTGTGTTTATAGGTGCTAAAGTGAAGAAAAGTGCAAAATCACCAATTTTGTACCTTTTTGGAGCCTTTTTGGATGATTATTTACACAAATATTTTTCAAGGACAATTTGGATGAAGAATGGAGCCAATATGATCGTGATTGAAGAGCTTGAAGGGTCAATTTTATCATCATAAGATTGATTTTCAAGAGTCTGAAGCAAATGAGCACAGTTGAATTTCAAAGCAAGAAGACATGTCAAGTGGCGTTGGAGCACTGGAGCACATGGGGCGCGAGGCACACCACGTGGGGCGCCAAGCTTGCCGCATGGGCGCCCAGGGGGAGTCGGGGCCAGCCATGCGCGCGCACCAGACAGCCATGATGCGTCACTTCTCCTTGAAGCTTCTCCAATTGTTTCCAGATTTGGCGACCCTTCTGTATTTAAGCCATAACTTTTGATCCAGAGCTCCGAATGAGGCAAATGAGTAGCCGTTGGAAAGCTAACTCCAATATCTACAACTTTTTTGTTTTGGTCGAAGCCCATTTCTGCTCGTGGACGAAAATGCCCCTAAAGTCAGCGGACAGAAACTGTCCTGGGCCTTTCTTGCGGGATTAACCAATTTGAGCCCAAACTCCTATTTGGATTAGCTTGAAGACTTGGATTGAAGCCCAGCACGTCCTTAGGGTTTTTTTAGCTCTAAATTAACCCTAAGCCATCCTCTATAAATACCCTCTTAAGTCTAAGACCCTAGCCAACCTTGGAACAACCCCTTAGATCGTATAGCACATCTTTTGCCCTAATTCTTAGCCTTTGCGTCGATAAGGAGAGGAGGAGGCTGCCGCCTGCCTCAACCATTGTAAGTCCCTCATGGATTGCTTGCAATCCATGAGTGGCTAAATTTTTAATACTTCTTTTCCTTAGGTGTTTTTGATCAATGAATCTTTGGTGAGACTTTTGTTCTTAATAGTTTGATTTTTCTGTTTGAATATGTTTCTTGTCTCTATGCTTCATCTTATGTGTTCATATTTTGATTGATTTGGTGCGCAACATATCTTGAGATTTATGAATGCTATAGTTAGACTCAAGTAGCTTGAAATCAAGCTAAAATTGGTCCAAGTAACAATTGTAATTCTAGGAGTCCTAAGTTCAATGGGATATCAAACCTTGTTGAAATCTTTAGGCCGAGATGGAAATTGACGTAGGCAAGTTTGGTATTGATTTATCATGCATGTGGAATAATAAAACCTAATGCTTGTTATAGGAAGGGGTGGTACCTGGATCATAAGATAAGAGGTTAATTTCGTTAGTAACAAGTTAATCTATTTAACATGTTGGAATGAGCATCACGTCTGATTCCTATATCAATTATTCAAATGGAGTTGTTTAAGATATTAAGAGGATTACTTTGTTCCAATGAAAATTGATGTCTACGTCTTAGGCTATATATCGATTTGGGATGATTTATGGTTCTTAATTGATTGCAATTTAAGTCAAATTAATGTTTAGTGTCTATGATCCATGATTCAATTGATCAAATTACTTACCTAAAGGAGAAGAAGTATGCTTTTATCCCTAGATTATTTTCTAGTTATTTAATTTAGATTTATTTAAATTGTTTTATAGTTTAATTTGATAATTCAAAAATCCATAAAAAAATCCCTTTTTGGTGAGGTTTTCTTTTGTAAGATTTATCTTTGATTCGATCATACCTTCCCTGTGGATTCGACCCCTACTTGCCCTAGCTATTTGTTATTGGTTTGTGGGGATTTATCTTGTGATTTGTTCAACGACCGATCACAATTTTGGCGCCGTTGCCGGGGAAGGTTTAAGTAATTGAAGGCAAATTATTACTTAAGAATTTCTTACCCTTATCCTTTATATTTTTCGTTATTTTTCTTTTCAATTTTTAGTTTAGTTAATTTTTCCTTACTTTTTATTTTTTTCCAAGTTACTTGTTATTGTTGGATTCTTTGTTCAAGTTCTTTCTAGGTGTTGTATGCCAAATAGAAGGAGTAGTGGTACCAAGGACTTAGTATTCAATTCTGAGCCTGAACGTACACTCTTTGCACTAAGGAAGGAGAATTTGCCTAGAGAGCAAGGAGGAGATTCGTCAACACCAAGTTCTCAAGCTAGCTCTCCACGATCCACCACTTCTTCTTCAAGTTTGGAATCACAATCCCCAAGAGAAAACATGGCCGAAGAAAACAACAACAATAGGACTTTGAGGGAACTTGCTGCCCCAAATGTAGCTACACAGCGCTTAGCAATTCAATATCCAACCAATGAAGAAAATTTTGAGATCAGGTCTGGATTCATTCAATTATTGCCAAAATTTCATAATATGCCTGGAGAAGATCCACATCGACATCTCGCAGATTTTCAAATTGTTTGTTCATCCATGAAGATGCAAGGTATTTCTGAGGAGCAATTTAAACATAGAACTTTTCCTTTTACCCTTATGGATCGTGCAAAGGATTGGTTGTACTACATGCCTAGTGGTTCAATCACTTCTTGGACAAGCCTTAAGAAATTGGTTTTGGAAAAATTCTTTCCTGTTCATAAAGCCTCAAGCATTCGAAAGGAGATAAGTGGAATTAAGCAATCCCAAGGCGAGCCTATGTACGAGTTTTGGGAACGTTTCAAGAGGTTGTGCTCAAGTTGTCCAAATCATCAAATTCCTCAACAATTGCTTATTCAGTATTTCTATGAGAGTTTACTCCCATTTGATAGATCTTCCATAGATTCTGCAAGTGGAGGGGCTTTCATCGACAAGACTCCCACCAATGCTTGGACTTTGATTGAAAATATGGCCGCCAACACACAACAATTTGGTACTCGAGAGAGTTGTGCACAAAGAGATGGAAACATTAGAAGAATCAATGAAGTCTCAACCCATTCCTCTACATTGGAGCAACGAATTGAAGAAGCAAATCAACAAATTGCTTTGCTCACTGATTTGGTCAAATCGAACTTATCAAGTGTGTCAAAGGTTTGTGGAATTTGTTCATTAGGACATCACAAGGATAAGTGCCCTAGTTTGGTCGAAGATGATGTTGAAGAAGTCAATGCTTTAGGAATGCAAGAGGGATTTCAAAGGAAGCAAGAACCATTTCCAACAAGCTACAATTCTTATGGGAACCAAGGTGCTTACCAAGCAATGCCAAATAGCTATCCAAGGCAATCTTCACACTATTATGAGGGAATGCAACAAATGAAGGAGACCATGGAGATCATCAAGAAGCAATTAGGTTAATTGGCAAGTGATGTGAGTGAGCTCAAAGCACAAGGCCAAAACAAGATCCCATCTCAACCCAAATTGCCCCCCAAGGAGAATGTGAATGCTATTACCTTGAGAAGTGGAAAGGAGTTGGAAGAACCATATCCAACAAAGCCTACAATGGATGAATGGACAAGTAATGAAGAAGATGAATTGCATGTGCTAGTGAAGGAGATCAAGATTGAAGATGATGAAACCAAAGCCAAAGAAACTTTTGTGGTCAAGCCCAAATTGGATTCAAAGAAGGAACCTTTTCCAACCAAGTCAAGGAAATCAATGAAAGAAGATGAGATCAAGACATCTTGGATATTTTTTGAAAGGTCGAGGTCAACATCCCACTTCTTGATGTGATTCAACAAGTGCCAAGGTATGCAAAGCTTCTTAAGCAATTGTGTACAAATAAGAAAAGGTTGCAAGGTAAGTTGATAGTTGGAGCAACAGTTTCTGCTATTTTGCAAAGACATTTACCTCCAAAATGCAAGGATCCTGGTATGTTTTCAATTACTTATTCAATTGGAAATTCTATCATTGATAATGCTATACTTGACTTAGGAGCATCTTTAAGTGTCATGCCTTATTCTTTCTATCAAACTTTAAAAATTGGTCCTTTAAAATACACCGATGTTGTTCTTCAATTGGCCGATGGATCTTTGGTACATCCCAAGGGTGTGCTAGAGAATATTTTGATTAAAGTGCAACATTTAATTTTTCCTATTGATATTTTTGTTATGGAAATGGAAGGAGAAATTACAAAGGATCAATGCCCTCTGTTATTAGGAAGGCATTTCCTAAGGATTTCTCACACCAAAATCGGTGTTTTTGATGGCTCATTGACGATGGAGTTTGATGGTGATGTAATTCATCCCAAACTTTCATCAAATTTATCTTTGAAAACTAATGATTTTGTTTGTGTAGTGGAAAAGTGGGTAAAGAAAGAGTTAGGTACAACATCTTCAACCATGACAAGTGAGCAACTTTCAAAGGGGAGGCAAAGGATTACAAGCTTTCGACAACGCAAGGATGAGAATTTCCACCTAGGTTGGGAGAGATTCAAGAAACTTTGTGCCGATTGCCCTCAACATGGCATTTCACAACAAGTTTTGATCGAGTGCTTCTATCAAGGATTGGAAGTCGATGATCAACTTCTTGTGGATAGCATCAACAACATACCCTTGTGTGATTGTACTGTGAAGGACGCATATGAAGTATTGGAAGCTTTGACTCAAGCAATTGCACCTCCAAGTTGGATTAAGAAGAAGAACAAAGAGAAGCTTGGAGAAAGAGGCAAAATTTCCAACAACACGCGTGAAGATATTAACAAGGAATTGAAGGAAGCTTGAGAGAAGTTACTCAAAATTGATGGAGCTATAATTGAACTTTTCAAAGCCATGAGTGACACTCTCAACATCACCGTGGAACTTTTGAAGGAGCACACTCAACGTTCCTTCACCAATGGAGAATAGTCCACGAGGATGTCTAGCCAAAGACAATAAATGAAGGCGCTAATTGGGAGGCAACCCAATACACTAACATCTATCCTTTTCTTTTGAATTTTCTTTCTTCTTAGTTATAGGTCATTTTGCATTTTCAATTCAAGGGATCAATCAAGCAATGGAGACAAGGAAAGGAAGCACACATGAAGAGCAATTGGAGCTTACACTTTGCAAAAATAGAGAAACTTTCTTGAACTTCAATCTCATTTAATTTCCTATGTTTGATTGATTGATTGATGCATATCAATTAATTTTCTTAGATTGAATGTTTTTCCATGCATATTATCATTGTACAATTGTCTCATGCATCTCATACATATAGACTCTTAAGTGATAAGAACATAAGGTCAATCTTTTGATGGTCATCAAGTGGAATTTTTGGTGAAAATCAAGTGTTTTTGGATTGAAGAAATTTGGAATATGGTAAGATTTTTGGATGGTAATTGAGTTGAAGTTGGAATTGAGTTTGGTAGCAAAAAAATTTCAATTGGAAGCAAAAATGAGGAGCCAAGCCCGATCCCAACTGGGTCCCATGCCGCAAGCCTGGGCACCCAGCTGGACAGCCCCAGCGCCCAGCCGCTAAGGCCAGTGCTGGAGGCCGACGCTGGCTGGGCGCCCAGGCGCTTTGTCTGAGCACCCAGCCAGATGGCTTGGGCACCAGGTGCCGCGGGCTGTGCGTGGACAGCGCCATGCACCCATGCCCATGCCGAGCCCTCCAACACTTACAACCCATCACCCATCTCCAACACTATAAATACCACCCAACACCCACTTCAAACCCTTCAACACCCACCTTCATCCAAAAACCACTCAATTTTCCTTTCTCTTGCCTACATACACATATTCACTCACTTTAATTTTCAAATTTCACTACTTCATCACTTACAAATCATTTCTTTCATCTTTTTATCACCTCAAACACTTACCCATTAGATTATCCAACACTTTTTCCATCAAATCCATCAATTCTTCAAATTTCCAAGTTTTGGGAAAGTGGTTGTTTTCTTTGGATTCTTGTTTGGAGTGATTAGAAGGGAGATATGAGATAGTTTGGAAGTTGATTGGAGCATTTTAGAGCATTGGGCAGTGCTACATTGGATCTTAAAGAAAGATTTTTTAAGAAACCCTACAAGGTAACCTAGTGCCCACCAAGTGTTCGACAAAATGTCAAGAAGAATGAGAGCAAGAGCATCAACATCCCAAGCTGCACCAATTGAGGAGGAAACCGCCATACAACCTTTCCTTAGTGTGCCGCCACCCATATTTGTTGATAATGAGTGCCAAGAATGGTATGGAGCAAGGTATCACAACTCTTTCATTATAGAAAAAGTGCTTCCAACCAACATTGATCAAGAACTTGGAGTTAGCCCATTGTTTGTCAATAGAGGTTGGGGATCACTTCTTCAAGTAGATGGATACTACTATCCCAATTTGGTGAAGCAATTCTATGCCAACATGGACAAGGAGCGTGAAGGTTATTCCTACAACATCAACACAATGGTCAAAGGTAAGTACATTGTAGTTGATGAGGAATACTTGTGCCGTTTGCTTGATTTGAACAATGAGGGTAGTATGTTCTATTTTACTTATGTTAATGGAGAGCAAAGGACCGCCACCGAGAGCACATGGAAAAGGGATGGTGCTTTAAGGAGGTTTGACATTCCTCTTGGTATGGATAGCCAAGGGAATAGAGAGGTAAGAGTCAAGTATATGGAACCAAGGGATAGACTTGTGTGATACTTATTGCATCATAATGTCATTCCTAGGGGTAGTAACAAGCATAAGCTTCGCATTGAAGACTTCTATGTTGTAGACAAGCTTTGCCATGGATTAGGTCATTGTAATGGAATACCAATGGCTAGGTTGTTACTCGCAAGGATGTGGGAAGTGGTTCATTCTTCACATGAAGATAAGGCATTTGTTTTCCCATTGTTGATTAGCAAGATTTTGGTCAATGAAGAAGTTGAAGTCGATGGTGAGTATTGCTTCAACAATGAAGACAATGTCATTGATGTGAATTGTTTAAGTCATTTGAGTTTAAGGAGGAGAGTTATTGCCAATGAGGTACATTGGTACAATGTGCAAAGAAGGACTTATGCACAAGGACTTGAACAATCACAAGGGTTAAGACAACCATCCTTGGAAGTTGATGAAGAAAATTTCCAAAAGCTTCCTATGAGAGAATTTCAACAACTCATGGTTCGAGAGATGAGGCAACATAGGAGTGAAATGAGAGCTTACATGGAGCGAATGGAGGACACCATACGTGATTCCATGGGCCAAAGGAGGCCGAGGAGAGGCCATTGATTCTTATCCTTAGGATGTCATATGTTATGAACTCTTTTATGTTTTGCATTTTTATCAAGACATTGCATGCATTTGTATTTGTATTTGTATTTGTTCTATTTGGATCTTACGTAAGACTTATGTGTTTGGATGCTATGATTGATACTATGTTTGAATAATTTGCTTAGATTGAGCTTCGACTTTCTTGGTGATTAATTCTTGCATGTGTTCAATTAATTGGATTACCCCACTTATTGTGATTGGATTGCTAGTGAATGATTATTTGATTTGTCTTGAATTATGGGTCTTCTTTACAAGTCAAATTTGTCATTATGCACTTAAAAATACTAGGCTCTTTAAATTTGTCATGAACCTATTGAAATTTTTGTCAAAATGCTAGCACAACACACATTGAGTACAATGTGCCTTTTAAGTGTGGGGGAGGAATTAGTCTATTTTCAAGGTCCTATTTTCTTTTTTTTTATCTTATTGATTAGAGACAAAATTTTCAAGATTTTTGAAGAAAATTAAAAAATTGTTTTGTATCTCTAGTGAATTTTGATTTAATTTCCATAAGTATAGTCTTTTGCAATATTAACTTGGTTTGGATACATTGAAAATATTTTTCAAATTTTCTTATGTATAACTTCATTCTTTGATTAAGAAGTGTAATTAATAAGGTTTTTCATACCCAAAAATGTTTTGACAAGTATATTACTTCTAGAACTTGTGTTGAATCTTGTGTACATTCATAGAAGTATGTCATGGATATGTCAAGGACTAAGTGTGGGGGTATGAAGGGTAGCTTAAATATTTTAAAGAAGTGCTTTCATGAAAGAGGAAGAAGAGGTATTTCTAAAAAAAAAAAAAATCCATTGTTGTCACTCTTTTCTTTAACAAAAGGAGTTAGTGACCATTGGAAAGAGGATAAGAGGCATGGAATGCGGAAATATTGTCCCTCTTGAAAAGATGAGTGTTAGTAACCTCAAAATAAAGGGAGCTAGTAGCCCCAAATTATGAACACTTCTAAGGTTATAACCCTACTTTTAAAATTAAGCTATTTCTTTTAAACCCATCTTAATTTTTGATTAACATCCATGATATTACTTTCTCTTTGAAAATAGATGTAAATGCAAGCTTATGGTAAGTTTTCCTTGTCCAATTCATCCAAGGTATGTTGATCTTAGAAATTGCATTATTGATTGGAGTGATTTTGTGCATAGCTAATTTGAATCTTATGGTCTTTGTATTCTCACTAACTTGTATTGCATTTGACTAGAAAATGTAGATTAAATTCTTAATTTGTTAGAAGTACTTTGTTTTCTAAAGTTTGATGTCTCTAGTTAATGTTACATAATGTTTGTGGGAGATCGTTCTAGTTAAGAAAACCCTTAGGTGACATCACACCTCCTAAGTACTCACTAACTTGTATTGCATTTGACTAGAAAATGTAGATTAAATTCTTAATTTGTTAGAAGTACTTTGTTTTCTAAAGTTTGATGTCTCTAGTTAATGTTACATAATGTTTGTGGGTATCGTTCTAGTTAAGAAAACCCTTAGGTGACATCACACCTCCTAAGTACCTCTATCAGTCTTAGGTTTAAAGGCTTGCGTCACGAGCTAAGTGCCGCCGTGCGCCTACGAAAGTGGAATCAATATGTTGTTTAGTTTAGGACTAACATTTTTTTTGTTTACTTAGGATTAACCTTAGTTTGCTAGGGACTAGCAAAGCTTAAGTGTGGGGGGAAATATGATCAGAACAAAATTATGCATCTTTTTATGGTCATTTTCCTATGCTTTTTGGGTATTTTATGCTTGATTATGCCTTATATTTGGTATATTTGTGTTTATAGGTGCTAAAGTGAAGAAAAGTGCAAAATCACCAATTTTGTACCTTTTTGGAACCTTTTTGGATGATTATTTACACAAATATTTTCCAAGGACAATTTGGATGAAGAATGGAGCCAATATGATCGTGATTGAAGAGCTTGAAGAGTCAATTTTATCATCATAAGATTGATTTTCAAGAGTTTGAAACAAAGGAGCAAAGTTGAATTTCAAAACAAGAAGACATGTCAAGTGGCGTTGGAGCACTGGAGCACATGGGGTGCGAGGCACACCACGTGGGGCGCCAAGCTTGCCGCATGGGCGCCCAGGGGGAGTCGGGGCCAGCCATGCGCGCGCACCAGACAGCCATGATGCGTCACTTCTCCTTGAAGCTTCTCCAATTGTTTCCAGATTTGGCGACCCTTCTGTATTTTGGCCATAACTTTTGATCCAGAGCTCCGAATGAGGCAAATGAGTAGCCGTTGGAAAGCTAACTCCAAGATCTACAACTTTCGTCTTTTGGTCGAAGCCCATTTTTGCCGTTTTTATGGATGAAAATGCCCCTAAAGTCAGCGGACAGAAGCTGTCCTGGGCCTTTCTTGCGGGATTGACCAATTTGAGCCCAAACTCTTATTTTGATTAGCTTGAAGACTTGGATTGAAGCCCAGCACGTCCTTAGGGTTTGTTTAGCTCTAAATTAACCCTAAGCCATCCTCTATAAATACCCTCTTAAGTCTAAAACCCTAGCCAACCTTGGAACAACCCCTTAGATCGCATAGCACATCTTTTGCCCTAATTCTTAGCCTTTGTGTCGATAAGGAGAGGAGGAGGCTGCCGCCTGCCTCAACCATTGTAAGTCCCTCATGGATTGCTAAACTTTTAATACTTCTTTTCCTTAGGTGTTTTTGATCAATGAATCTTTGGTGAGACTTTTGTTCTTAATAGTTTGATTTTTCCGTTTGAATATGTTTCTTATCTTTATGCTTCATCTTATGTGTTCATATTTTGATTGATTTGGTACGCAACATATCTTGAGATTTATGAATGCTATAGTTAGATTCAAGTAGCTTGAGTCAAGCTAAAGTTGGTCCAAGTAACAATTGTAATTCTAGGAGTCCTAGGTTCAATGGGATATCAAACCTTGTTGAAATCTTTAGGCCGAGATGGAAATTGACGTAGGCAAGTTTGGTATTGATTTATCATTGATCGGTCGTCAGCAATCATAAAAAATAAATATCCCAACAATTACTAACTAAACTAGCTAGTGCAAGTAGGGGTCAAACCCACAAAGAGATCGGCACTTCCTTTTTCTTAAATAAAAACAAAATAATAAAGAGAATTTTGAAGAAGAGTTTAAGATTAAATCTAACAAACAGTAAAATTAACTAAAAAAGCAATCAAGAAAGTTAAAGAGAACAATTAATTAAAAAGCAGTGAATATTATGAAAAAAACAATTAAATAAAAACCTCCAACATAGAATTCATCTCCCTCTTGACAAAAATAACATGGATCCTTGATATCTAATAATTATGAGAACCTTGAATCGCATGTCGGATTTAAATCCTAAACTACCTTAATTAGATAAGATTACCAGTCAAAGTCAATCTATCACTTTTATTCTTCCAGCAATCAATTACTTTTTCAGGGCTTAAAGATCACTTAGGAACAAAGCATGAAGAACAAGTAATTTAATAACAAGCACAATGAGAAATTTCTCGCCCATTGATTCTTTTCTCTCTTGGACGGAGGATCAATTCTCATCCAATTGGTACATAAAATTAAGCTAGAGGTTCAATTCACAACTTAATCTAGCTAATGCTAACTCAATCTATCATGATAGTGTCGACCCCATCAATCAAAACAAGCAACATAGAATTCATACAGAGATCCAAGAAATACCCAAATAAATTCTCATATATAAGCACAAAATCTCACCATGGAATAAGTCAAGAGATCAATTAAATTCTACATTGGAGAAAAGAAAAGGATTACTCACTCATGAATTGAGTGAGCATCCACAAATAAG